>JARFOC010016822.1:0-35141 GCA_031763485.1 Osmoderma eremita
TTGCCGCCATTTAAAATTATAATTTGGTTGACTCAATGCATATTTGTTTGACTCAAGAACTTTTTTTTCTCTGTGTAGGATTGAAATGTGCCAAGTACTTATTCAAGGTCGCCCCCGTGAAAAATGAGTTGGTTCGAAAAGTATTTTTCTCAGTAAAAACAGCAATTTAAATTGATATTTTTCTTATCACAATAATATTTTGATAGCATTGAATGATAGAGTAGATGAAATTGTACATTAGAATGTTGTCCGGTCTTCAATATTATCCTTATATTTTTGTGTTAACGTTACGATCTCTCAAATGAGCAGCCATATCTGATATAATCTACATCTGTACATCTGTAGTATCTTCTCTGTTATAGGCTCTTAAAACCCAGCAGAATATATCTGCGCAAAAGAATTGTTTCATTCTGAGACTAGCTTTTTTGTATTTAAGTACTGTTAGTGTAAATCTGAAATCGAAGTTTGAATCTACTTGGAAGTGCAGCCAGCCTAATCAAATTATAGCTTTATTATTATTACCAGAGGGCGCTGAAAGAAGAAAGACTTTCTGGAACTGATTACTGCACTTCTATAGTGCGCGTAGCGAGTTTAACATTGTTTGATATTGGGAATACAAATAAAAACAACGCCACACTGCCCTTTTTTGACGGGATCAACAAAAAAGAAGACATAAAAACTTACCAAGATTCTTTGTTATTTGGTAGTGTTAGTTTTGTTTAAAATGCTGTAGAAGCTGTGTGATTGTAAACGTATGTAATTATCAGTGTTGTAGGTGACGACACAGGTCGAAGTTTTGTTTTGAAGGTTGATGTTTAGAAAGGGATAGTCATCGGTCCCTCTTCCATCTATAAAAATTTAAATGGAAATAAGTATTTAGCAGTGCTCCAAAATACTGTCGTTCCAGCTTTCGCAAATTAATATTCTACTCGAGCAAGCGTTCATTTGAATGTAATATGTATGTAATATGCTACCACCTGTACCTCAACTTAATATTTCCAAATCGGTGGATAGGGAGGCGAGTATGCACTGAATAACCAGTACAATCACCTTATCTTACGTTATGAGACCTCCTCCCACGGGAATCATGGTACACAAAACTTGACCCAAGCTATCCAGCTAACTTCAGAAGAAGAATAACACTTGCGATTAGGTCGCTCACGCCTCAGTTGCTGATTGAAACTAGAAAGCGTTTTTATTTAGGGTTGGGATGCTGTCAAGACGTACAGGGCATGAATTTTGGACATCTCCTACATTAAGATTTGCGTTTTTTAAATTATATTACATTATCAATGCGCGAAACGCTATTGGTTTGTAAGTTTTTGCCGTGTTATAGCTAATTTCGTTAGTATGATGAATTTATATTTTCTACTATCAATTTTTGCAAAGAAATTCTAAACCATTATCTAATAGAGCAAGAAGAGACCTTTCAAATGAGGTGTCACAAGCTTTTTCTTACTTCCTATTTAAAATTAGGAGTTGCAACTGTCACTCGATGGGAGTTGAATCGACACATGAAATTCTCAGTTTGCAGGATATCATTTCATAATGTAAAATTGATGAGTTTGGGGAATTTTGATAAATACCTATGGCCAGTAATTGAGAAAATTCAATTACTAGATTTGTGTGTTCCGGCCTGTATAAAGTTATGAAATGTAAATATTAGTTTAGTGTAGTGTATAGTAACTAACCATTAAGAATTCAACCCCTAATTAGTTACAATGTTTAAGGCAATGTACGATTTTAGTCAATCATTCAAACAGAATTAATTGCACTTAGATCCATTAACAGGGAACACATGCAAAGGAAATATTTAATTGTATTTCTGTTTTCACCAGTTCAATTAGAACAAGTGCCACTAATTTCCCGATTTAACCAATTTTATAGCTGCAATAATAAGGTAGAAATGGTGAATATTTAACTTATTCTTAGTATTACATCATAATTTATGTGTTTATTCCTACTATCGTTTTTACCCCGAAAACTCAAAGAAGTGTACACAGGGTCTCCCAAATTGAGTGGACTATTATAATATTTTGGGGATGGAAATGTAAAAAAATTCTGAAAATAAGTACACTGCCATAGGTCATAGTGATTTTTCAGAGTAAATTATTTTCACTTTTGCATCACTTCCGGTTGAACCGGAAGTCACAATTAACTTTCTTATTTTAAATGGAATAATTTTTATTGCAAATTCTGATTATAAATGTTATTCTAAATACAAAATGTTAAGGTTTCCCTATACCTAAATGTAACCGATTTTGAGATATCTTCAAACTTACGTAAAAAATCGTCTTACATGACCTTCATTTAAAAAATTGTTTTTACGACACTCTTAAATTTAAGATTCAAGTTGCATATCATTTCAAGGTATAGTCCCTAAGCTTTGAAATCAAAGCCTAAATATCCCTAAAAATTTTACAGTCTGGTCGCGATATGGTGTCGAATCTCATTATGTTTAACAGTCCAAAACTCAGTTTTCCTAAATGGAACACGCTGTGTATTTTTAGTTCTTGATGTACAGACTCAAATTCTGCAGCGATTAGTATTAGGTTTCCCTACATCTATTTCTTTTCATTTTCATATTATTAATAATTGTGTATTTTAATGGCATATTTTGCTAGAAGTAAGTAAGTTTTCCCAATAAGTTTCAACCAAACAAGGTATTTATTTACTTAACCCAAAAAAAATGTACAAAATTGGGAGAAAATGTACGAAAACCTGGATGAAGTCCAAGCCGGCAATACTAAAGAAGTGGCAACTCTTATTTTAATTACTAAAGCTCTAAAGACTGTAAATGTTTTTCAAACTGTCTACCATTCATTTAAAGACAAGCTCTAACCCACGATAGAACACTCTGTGTAGTTGCCCGTTTTATTTCAAGAGTATTCAAATTTTGAAATATGTTCCTTACAGGATTTTTGCCTGTTATTTATTGGTTCAGCATAAATATCGGATTTAATCTTGCCCCAAAATTAAAAATTATGAGAATAAATAAACTTATTCATTTTATCACGTAAAACCCAACACTAATATTAATAAACAATTATAAATGAAAATGTTTTACTAATTGTAAGTTCCGCTACGAAAAAATTAAACTGTCCAATGCATGCTTATGTTTTTGAAGATGTTCATTAAAAGTGAATTTAAAGTGACTTAAGTTTACTTTTCACTTTATATTCTACACTTTTCTTCATTTTGTACATATTTTTTTTGTATAAACTCAATAAATACTTTGGTTGAAACTTCCTAACTAGCACGATAGGTATCTGGGAACAAATTACGACTATTAAAATGACTTTGAAGTATCTCGCCACATAACATGGGAACGTAAAAAGAACTTTCCTATTACCATATTTACCAAAATGGGGTATAATTTCGTGGTAATATTAACGGATCTGCCTCGATATATGGCTACGGTCGCTGAAACGTGACAGGGTAGTTCCCGCGACCAGCAAATAGTTCATATATGTCTGACGTATGTGTCTTTCTTTCTCTTTCATGTTATCTTCTTAGATGTTGTTTCAAGTGATTATTATTGTATATGTACACATAACGGCACTGTATACAAAACAAAATATTATAGAATATAAAATGAAAGCCTATAAGTATTGCAATTAGAAGATTACAAAATATTAAGTCTCTTGTGGGCATAAAATTTAAACGAAAGCCAGGTTACTGTAAACCTTGGGGACTATACTTCTAATTTTTTTATGCGCCCTTATAATTTTACTATTTCCGTAATCTTTTTTTTGAATTTTTTTTTAATTATATAGAAATATGAACATATATTTTTAAAGTCAACATAAACTCAAATATCCAATCTGCAGCAAATTATTAGGCAAGTATTTTTGAAATTGTTGATAAAAATATCACTGAATAAGCTTGTTTATCGTTTAAAAATTTATCATTTTTTATATCAATTTTATTTTCTCGATAAAAATGGATTCCCTAAAAAATATTTACTTTAAGCTAAATTCAACTTGAAAGTAACTAAAACCAGACGGCCATTTGTAGAAATCACGATTAAGCGAATTTAAAGTATCACTTACTATAAAGTTCCATGCGCTATTAATTTACCACTTTCAAGTCTCCGGAAAGTAAGGACGACTTCAAAGTTTCTCTTTCACTGTAGTGATAAGTAATAGTGAAAAATAATAAATACTTTTACGATAGGAAAATATGCCTCAAGTATTCCATTATCTTCCCTTGCTCTAAGCAACCTTAATTTTCGGTACAAAGTTGCAGAATGGCCATAACTTTTACTTATATTACATATGGCCGCTCGCTCTCATACACGTATTACTTTAAAAACGCACCGAGTAATCCCTACCTCATAGTCATTTTTAGAAGTGATAATTCACATAGAAATAAATTTACACCATAAAGTTATTTTGAGCAGGTGAAGGAAACGTTATTGGCACTTGCGATCATTACTTAGAAGTCGCGGACTGCTAAGGAAAATTTTAAGTCTTTAGAACGTAATATAAACTTCAAAATTTACCTTGGTAATATGATTTGGTAAATATGACTATCGTAATTTACCACTATGTCCTAGAAACTTCAAAGTTATTTTATTAGTAAACGTGACGTCGCCAATACCAGTGAATTGATTTTAAAGTTATCTTACTACAAAGTAACAAATTGTGGTAAAAACTACGTTTCGGAGAAATTTTGGTAATTAAAGTAATTTATACAAAAAAGTAATATTAATAGTCACAATTACGTATAAGCTACTTCAAATCGGTTCCAGTCTCGGTTTCAGTTACTTTGGTGCTTGTTGAGTTATTGCGAAAAATTCTAGCAAAATATACCATTAAAATACACAATTATTAATAACAGGAAAACGAAAAGAAATAGATACGGGGAAATCTAATACTGATCGCTGCAGAATTTGATTCTATCCATCATGATCTAAAAATATACAGATGTTCCATTTAAGGAAATGTAGTTTTGGACAGTTAAACATAACGAGATTCGAGACTACCAGACTGTAAAGTTTCAGGGATATTTAGGCCATGATTTCAAAGCCTAAGGGTTATACCTTCAAATGGAAACCAACTTGAATCTTGAAATTTAAGGGTATCGTAAAAGCAATTTTTTTAAGAAAAGGCAGGCAAAACGATTTTTTACATGTCTGAAGATATCTCAAAATCGGTTACATTTAGGTATAGGGAAACCTTAACATTTTGTATTTAGAATAACGTTTATAATCAGAATTTTTCAATAAAAATGATAACATTCCATTTGAAATAAGAAAGTTAATGGCGACTTACGGTTAACCGGAAGTGATTGCACAAGTGAAAATAATTTTCTCTGAAAGATCACTTTGGTCTACTTATTTTCAGAATTTTTGCGTTTTTCCTACCCTAAAATATTCTAATACGCCCCTCAACTTGGGAGACCCTGTATAATATGAGTATAACATGACTGGCAGGCGTGGAGCATTAATGCTTGTTTATTTGCAAAACACTGACGTTATGGCGTATTCGGTACTTTTTGGAGCATTTTGGTAACGTCAATTCACTTTTTATGTAGATTTTGTAGAATTATATTTAATAATTTTAACAAACGGTGATGTTGCCTATTAGTCTTGCCATACTAATATAATTGTAATGCATAAGTCGAATTTAATAAATTCCCGTATCAAAAATCTTCTCAAAATACCAGTAATTACTTTTTATTATCTGCCATAAATAATCTGTACTAGGCGCGCGTCATAATCTAGACGAAATTGATTTATTATTTTCGGATTATTCGAACGTGTTATACTAGTTTGTAGCATAAATTCGTAGCAGCGGAGAACAGACGACGGTGCAACGAGTAGGCCCGTCGCGATACCACAAATATATACAAACACGCACCGCCGTATATGTACACCCATACGTATGAAGACATCACCATGGTAAGAGAGTAACAATGGAGCGAATCGTGAAAATTTGTGACAATAACGGAGTGGCCCCGGGCGCTAAGAAGTCTTAGTTACAGTTGGACTCGCTGGACCAGCAACCGTCAGATATAGACGTGATCTTGTTGAGACACTGCTTGTTTCAAACACATTGTTGGCGTAAAACCGCGCGCGCGGGTGTTATGTGAAGTTGCAACGACGACGGACGACCGTCCAGTGTTTTTAAGTTTCGAGTATTTGATGTGCGTATTTATCACCTACCGTAACGTGTGTTTTTTCGCCGATTCTGCACGTCTCGCCCTTCGCTGGGTCTCTTAAACAGGAAATTGCGGGGACGTTCTTCGGTTATATACATAGAAAAATGTATAAACTAGTTGCATTAAGGAATTAATGAACTTCACAACAACACGGAGATTAACACACGTGGTAATGTTTACATTAACTTACAAAACAAACCCTATCGTTTCAATATTATGTTTAACACACTGCAATTGTAGACCGGTAAAAAATCACACTTGGGTGTTTATCGTTGTTGCACTTACTGGCGTTAGTTTCTTTTTTTCTTTCCGGTGCCTCCTTACTGCGTTCTGCTTATGTACATACGTGTGTGTGTATATATATTACGTTATTATGCGTGCACTGTAGTGTGGGTTATACCTAGGCAGTTCTACTCACTATCTTCACGCAATTATGAACGCATTCTTGCTTATTTACTACTCCGCAGGTATTCGTATTAAGTGAAATTCTTCGGACAAGGGCACGATTATTTATCATGGGAACAAAGAGAGTTCGTAACATCCACTTACAATACACACATGCAAACAAAAAACGATATATACGATCCGAAAATCGTCATAAATAATCTTTTATTCTTAAAATTACTTATAAACCAAACTAATATGTATAAGAAAACCCAAATATTAATCGCTCTGCACCACAAAATAATTTAATACTAAGCTAAAAAAGGTAATGACACGCAAAACAAGTTTTTTTAATTGTTTGATTCAGGTCTACCTTTTATATAACGACTTACGCTTCACTAAGATTTTGGTACCCGTTGGGTGAAACGGTGCGTCAATAACAAGTCGTAAAAATAACCGCGTTTAAGGAAAAAAAAAACACAACTTATAAATTAGGATAAATTTGTCTATTCAAGTTACATTAATTCAAAATTATTGCCTGGCATACTACCTATACAGGCTGCCCCAAACAGAATCTCGTAAGCGGTAAGAGATAGAGAGTTGGTTAAAAGGCACAAAATCTGCCTCACGTCAGGTCTTTAAATTAAAAAAATTAAGGAATTGAACGATATGTGCCTTGCAGGGCAAAATCTAAATATCGCCGATATAAATATTGTCGCCTAACTTATTTTAATGTAAACTATGCCGAAACAGTGTTTTAATATTATGAAGGTACGCTTATTTTAGTTTATTAGTTATTGTTTACTACAGACAAACGCATACAGCACGCTTTTATATACAAGATCTCCCAAGTTCAGTGCCCTATTAAAAGGTTTTGGAAATGGAAATGTACAAAGATTCTGAAAATATGTACACTGCCCTACGCCATAGTGAACTTTGAGAGTAAATTATTTTCACTTTTGCATCACATCTGGTTGAGCGGAAGTCGCCATTAACTTTCTTACTTTAAACGGAATGTTATAATTTTTATTGCAAATTCAGATATAAACGTTTTTCTAAATACAAAATGTTAGAGATTTCCTCTACCTAAATGTAACCGATTTTCAGATATCTTCAAACTTATGTAAAAAATCGCTTTGCCTGCCTTTGATGTAAAAATTTGTTCTTACGGCACTCTTAAATTTCAAGATTCAAGTTGCCTATTATTTGAAGGTATAACCCTTAGGCTTTCAAATCATAGCCCAATTATCCTTGATATTTTACAGTCTGCTCGCGATATGGTGTCGTACATCATTGTCGTACAAAACTCAATTCTCTTAAATGGAACACTCTCTGTATTTTTACATGATGGCGCAAATTCTGCAGCAATTAGTATTAGGTTTCCCTTACCTATTTCTTTTCGTTTTCCTGTTATTAAAAATTGTGTGTTTTAATGGTATATTTTGCTAGAATTGACCCAATTTTTCGCAATAAATTTCAACCAAACAAAGTATTATTTAGTCAACCCAAAAAAAAGCACAAAATAAGGAAAAATGTACAAAATAAGGAGAAAGTATACTTTAAGTTCACTTTTAAGGTACGTTATCAAAGAAATAAGCATCTTTGAAGACATTTTTTTATAACCCTTAGGCTTTTAAATAATAGCCTAAATATCCATGAAAAATTTTTAGTCTGCTCGCGATATGTTGCCGAATCTCATTATGTTTAACTGTACAAGACCCAATTTTCTTAAATGGATCACTCTGTACAATTTTACAATAAGTTAATCAACATTGTTCTAAATACAAAATGTTAAGGTTTTTTTAGAATAAGTAATGTTTAGAATCAGAATTTGCTATAAAAATTATAACATTCCATATAAGATAAAAAAGTTAATGACGACTTCCTATCAACCGAAAGTGATGCAAAAGTGATAATAATTTCCTCTTAAAGATCACTTTGCCCAAGGGTAGGTTACTTTTTTTAAGAACTTTTATGTATTGCCTTGCCTAAAATATTTTAATGGGCCTCAACTTGGGAGACCCTGTACGTATAATAAATATATATTAATAGAAATTACAAATTATGTAAAAATCATTTAGAGGTTGTTTGAAGCGACGCAAAGGGAAGCAATATAAAACCATTTACTATTGTGACGCAAATACTTCGTCTATTGAATAATAAATATTTTCAGTTAAGTATTTAAAAAATTATTATTTATTTGTCTTTAATCTTTCGGAGTTACATTATGTAATCGACATAGAAACAAATGACTGCTGGCGCAAAGAAGTTCTACACTCTCATTCAAAAGATTTGCTTGTCTAATCACGTAATGGACGTCAGCGCACTTAAGAGAAGCTAAATTGGTGCGGACATACTGAAGACTCTGAGAAATATAGTGATTTACTAGTCATCATCTTAAAAGTTTTAAATATAAGTTTACAAGTTTCACCCCTTCCGACATCCGACATTATTCGGGTCAATTTTTTTTGGAATTTTAAGTATGTCATTTATATCGCTACATCTTCCACAGAACAAAATGCCAAAAAGATTGGAATTAAAATAACGGAAATAAACACTACGTTCTGTTAGAACTAAAGCAAAAAATACCATTTACTTACTTTACTTTAGTCCTCTTGGTTCCGTTCGGAACATAGGGCGTCTACAAGTCTCTTTCATTCATTTCTATTTTGTGCCAGCGCCCCGACTTCCCTCCACGTTTTCTTTACTTTTTCCAATTCTCTATTAATCCCCCCTTTCCATGTTTCTCCTGGCCTACCACGACTCCTTTTACCGATGGGTTGATATTCTATTGCTTGCCTGGTTATCTCACTTTCTTCTCTCCTTAATGTATGTCCACTAAACTTCCGTTTTCTTCTCTTTATGGTTTGGACTATCGGTTCCTGGTCTGTTCTTTTCCATACCTCTTTATTTGATATTCGGTTTGGCCAGTATATTTTTAGTATTTTCCTCAGGCATTTATTTTAAAAATTTGTAGTTTTTGTGAATCTCTCTTCCCTACGGTCCATGTTTCTGACGCATAAAGTATCATGCTTTTCACATTGGTGTTAAAAATTCTTATTTTAGTTCTTGTAGATAGTTCATTTGATCTCCAAGTTTTATTTATACTATTACACCATTACCGCCTTAATAAATGAAAAGCTCTAAATAAGCACTTAGGCAACTAACTCAGTAGAATCTACAAAAGAAAAAGGTATTAGACAAAGTACCTTGGCGGATATGCTCCTTACCGTATCACCAGTGTAATAACGCTAGGATTACGTATTTTTAACACTTTTCTTCTTTTGTTCTACTGCTGATATTAAGGTTGTAAGTGTATTTTTTGTTTTCGTTCTACTATTTCAAGCTATAGTATGCTTTTGTTGTATAGTACCTAATATACTATGCTAAATGCTGCTCTGTTTAGTTTAACTGTCGAGTCACCTACGTGGGCATTCCACTTTAAATCATCATTGACAAACGCCTAATATCTTAAAGGATTTTTTGGTTATTAGTTGATGCTTGTTAATCGAACGAATTAATCACACCAATTATATTTTTTGTTTGTATATAATTATATTTGTTTTATCAGTATTAATTACTTCTTGTGATGCCAATCAGTTTAGAGCTAATCTAACATGCTCAATCAGGATAGTTTTAAAATGATTGAATGTTGATATACTGGCGTCGTCAGCGTGTAAAGTTACTGTGTAATTTAGGCTCAATGACAGATCATTTAGAAAAATTAATGAAAAAGGTAGATCCTAACATGGAGCCTTGTGGTACCCTAATTTTTATTTGAAGTTTTTGATATCTATTACCTACTTAAAAACGACTGTAGTAGCAACAATTTATTACCCCTATAAACGAACACACACAATTTCTCCAATATTTGTGAATGATTAACAAAATCAACTAGTTTTGATAAGTTACAACTAATTGAAGCTATCAAGTTATAATTATTTATTTGATCATAAGTATACTGCATAATATTCCCATGGGGTATTTGTTAAATATTGTTTTCTAAATCCAAGCTATGACCCGTGAAAGAAGTTATTTAATTCAAAATGATTTACAATTCTAATCTTCTAAAGCAGACTCAAATATTTTTGATAAACAAGGGAAGACTGATGTGGAACGCTAGTTTTTTCTTACTATTTTGTCACCATATTTGTAGAATGGAATTATTTTAATTGAACAGGAAAGTAACATCTGTACTTAAAATTCAAATGTATTAAAACCCGTGTAGCTTTTAGGAATTTCGAGATTTTTATAAACACTTTCTTATTTTAAATAGGAATCGTAGGTGGCTTTGGCACAATTGGAAAGAGCATTATTTGTTGATTTTAATTATGTATAACAGATGATATTTATTTACACAAATAACAAAGTTATAAGATATTTGTGCAATTTTTAGTGTTGACGTAATAATCCCCTTATACCCATTGGGTGTAGGGTGGTTAATTAACCTAGATAATCTATTTCATTAATTCTTTATAAATTTGTTCCATTCCTTCTTATTGCCAACCAGTTTTCTTTCTTCATTCCACTCTGACCCTTTCTTCTTCTTCCCACTATATTATCCCATGTTTGTTTTGGTCTGCCTCGTTTCTTCTTGTCTTGTATTTTTGATTCCCACACCCTCTTCACCAGCATTGAGTTGCTCATTCTTTGCAAATACCCCCACCAGCCAAACTGTCGTTGCTCAGTAAACTCTTCCATTGGTATAATATTTAGTTCTTTCCAGATATTCTCATTTCTAATGCGGTCCATTCTCGATACTCCCTTCACTCTTCTCAAATACTTCATCTCTGCTGCTCTGAGCTTGCCTTTTCTTGGTTCGTCAATGTCCAAAATCCGCAACCGTACGTAAGTGTCGGTCTACATGTAGCCTTATAAACATTCATCTTTGTCTCCCTTGACACTTCTTGCTTGTTTAAGAAACCTTTATTCAACGCACAGTACACTTTATTTGCTTTTCCAATTCTGTTGCCAATGTCTATGCCGTGTCCCCCTGTTTCTGCGAGGGTTACACCTAAGTATTGAACGTTGCTTACTTGTTCTATCTGTTCATTCTCTATTGTTATTTCTATTTCCTTCTTTTCCTTCGATATTATCATCACTTTTGTCTTTGATTTGTTCATCCTCATCCCGTTCTTTAATAGCGCCTCGTTCCATATCCTCAAGTCGTCTTCTATCTCTTCCCCACTTCTTGTAATTATAGCCACATCATCCGCAAAGGCACAATGAGATACACTAATTCTTTCCAAATTTCTGTACCCAATGTGTAGCGGTTTACTTCTTTTTTCTACCTCCCTTATTATTTCATCCGTGAAGGTGACAAAAAGTAGCTACAAGCTACCTCCTTGTCTAACTCCCTCTTTTGTAGTAAATATTTCGGACATTCCATTCTTACTTATAATTCTGTCCATATTTCTGCTGTACATACTCTTGATTACTCTAATAAGTTTTCTACTTAGTCTTCTTTGCTCTAGCGATTCCCAGATTTTTCTTCTCGGTACCTTATCGAATGCCTTTTCTATATCTACGAAGGCGGGATATGCTATTCTTTCTGTGGCGAGAGTTCTGTCAATAAGTTCTTTCAATAGAAATATGTGATCTTGGGTACCCTTTTCTAAATCCACTCTGAGCTTGCGACAAAGTTGATTCCACCTCCCATCGCAACCTCTTCTCTAGTATTTTTTCAAACAATTTAACTATTGTGCTCAGCAGTATACCCCTAAAATTATTACAATCGCTACTGTTGCCTTTCTTGTGTATTAGTTGTAGTAACCCTATTTGCCATTCTTTCGGTATTTCTTCTTCTATCCATATTCCTTTAACCAATTAATATAGTACTTTGGCTCCACATTACCCCATAGATTTGACCATTTCTGCCCTAATCTTGTCTATGCCGGGCATAGACAAGATTACGCCTTACCGTTCTTGAGTTCTTTAACGGCTTCCATCAGTACCTCTAGTCTTATATTGTCTTCATGATCTTGCTCTAACTTTTCTATCTCTCCTTCTTGTTCTTCGGTTTCTTGTCCTGTGTTTAACAACTTTTGGAAATATTCTTTCCAACGGTTCATTACTTCAGTGTCGCTTCTCGCTAACTCTCCTTGCTCGCTTTTAATTGTTCGAAAGTCCATTCTTTTCCTGTTTCTAAGATTTTTCAATATTCTAAAAAATTATTTTTGGTTTCTTTTACTATCTTTTTCTAGTTTTTCTCCAAATTCCTTCCACGTCTGCTGTTTTGCTTGTATTACCGTATTTTTTCCTATTATTCTTTGTTGTTTATAGGCCTTATAGTTCCTTTCGGTTTTATTATTTAAGTATTTGCGTCATTTCTCCTTTTTGATTTTTACTTATGCTTTAACTTCTTCTGTCCACCATGCTGTCTGTTTTTTATGGTTATTTATTTGGTTATTATTCCATATGTATCTCTTGCGGATTGTATCATGGTATTTTTAAATGTTGTCCATATTTCTTCTGACTTCATGATACTTAACTTATTCTGAACCTTTCGCAGCTCTATGCTAACTTTTTGTGCGAATGATCTTGATATTTGTTTATCTTTTAGTTTATACGACTTAATTGTCTCCAAATTTATTCCTTTTTCTTTTTGTACTCTATTATTGTTATTACTTGTTTCACCTTCCTGCTTAACCTCGGCCACCAATACATAATGGTCGCTGATTATTTCCGACCCTCGTTTTACAGCTACGTCTTTTCATCATCTTTAAATCAAGATGTATAAAATTCAATTCTATCGTGTGGACTTCCAGCGTGTGTTTTATAAGAATTACGTCAGATAAATGAATGTATTTGACAAAGTTAAGAAAAGCTAAGCAAAGCTTAATAATGTATCAATAACAATGGTCAACTTTTCTAGCATTTGGTGTAAAATGGCTTGGTACAGTACTTTACAAATGACAATAGTTACAATTAAACGATTATTCTTTTAATTACTTTTTTAATAATTCTTAGAACAAGAAAAATTCCCATATTTCCTTATTTTACACTTACCCATACCTGGAAACAAAATAAGAAATGACTAAAAAGCAACCAAACAATAATTGTACCTTACCTAACATGTTCTCATAAAACACAAGGTTGGAGTTCCTGTACATTATTCGATACAGAATACATAGGGGCTTGCCTGATGCAACATTATTTGTGGAAAAGCCACGTTTACACGCCTAATTAATTTTAAATGAATCATTATATTAATATTTTCACAATACATTTGCTAGTATTATTTCCTCCAATGGTGCTAGTAATTTTACAGGTATTGCTTTCATGGTGGGACGTATAAAGCAAATATTAATAAGCTTGCTAAAGCTTAATTAAAAATATATGTGCATGGCGTTGTTTTATGGTCTCATTGTTAGATGGAAGGAAGGTATGGGATGCATTGTTTCCTATTTAGACGCGAGATGAATCGTTTCGTTCCATCTTAGTTTACATCCTCCGCCGTAATTGTACTTTAGAGCTTATATATAATTCAGTTCGTCTCTTACTTGCAGTTTAAACTAATATGTACCGTCACGACACTTAAACTATTCTAAGATGCAAATTGTAGAAATTTGCAAATGATTACAAAGGTAGATCCAATTTTATCTTAAGCATAAGTGAGTTTGGCAAAATTTCACCCGTAACCGGGAGGTGCGACTTTTGTCACGTCGAATGTGACTCCCGAGTGCTTTTTTAATACGAATTAGAATTTCAGTATTATGGCATAATCTGGAGTCTATTTAAACTATTTATGTTTAGTTAGTTATAAATTTTAATATAAACATCAAAATTTGATGAAAGCAATATTTTGAAATATAAAAAAACAACGATTTATTTTGCAAAAAATATGGGTTTTTATATTAAGAACGAACAAAATAAATAATCAAAGGCAATAACAAATAATTTTATTGTTAAACAAAAAAAATGACATTCCTTCAAAAATACATATATGGAAAAACTAAATTCAGTTTCACTTGTAATGGTCAACGAATTTTAGGCATAGTTTACGACTGCAAGATAAACATATTGGTTTTTTGCATCCTGTGCATAAAAATGACGTTTTTTAATGGATCTTGGACGGGCACAAATGACAATATTTCCGGGTATCCAATTTATCTTCCTGTCGATATGGAATTGGGCTATCTATTCGAAGAATGCATCCGATTGAAATTCTAACGTTAGTGCTGATTTTTGTGTTTTCAAATCTTTCTTGCATATAGGGAATAGTCAGTTCTTAGGTAGCTGCTTCATAAACATAAATCTAGACACGGTCGTGTTATTTTTATAACAGTTATATAATACAAATGAATTGATCGTACTTATGTAAAGAAGTTTTAAGAAAAATGCCATTGGTCAACGTCTGGTATTTGTTGATGAACTGTACATTGTAGTCTTCTCGTCCAAAACATTCACGTCGCCTTTAGATAAATTATAATATGTAATTATTTCTAGCTTATTGCTATCAGGAAAAGTAGCTCGACAATGACGCATAGATGATAACAAAATGACAGATTTATTGTTCTTGGGAACGCGGAAAAGGAGTGTCATAATTTTTGGTAAAACCATATAGAGTTGAATCAACTTGCCTCTTCTTCTTTGTCAAAAATTCTGGTGGTATCTCTCGTTTTGACTTCCGTAACGTACCGCGATAAGTCAAACCATTTGATTTGAGCTCTGCAACCAACTCTACCGAGAAAAACCAGTTGTCGGCTGTGACATTTCTGTTTATTCCATACAGTGGCTTTACTAGTATTATGACAGATTGTGTGGATTTGTTGAGCTTTTATTGTCATTAGAGAGACCAATTCCGTAGGAGTCCTTTCTCGTATAAACATATGCATTATAGGCGTAATGGTTCCTAGCGTCCGTCGCAATCATAATTTTGATTCCATATTTTCGAGGTTTATTCGGGATGTAAGTATATCTGGAATCTACATTTCCGCCTAAAGCCAACAAGCATTTCATCCACGCATATGTTGGCACCAGGTGTAAATATTTTTTTGCAGTTGTTAAAAAAAATCAAATTTTATTAATTGGTGCTAGTTCGTTCTCCTCTACTCGTTCTGACCTACGGGTCATCAAGAAAACAGAAAACCTTTTTCCACTCATGACACATCTGAATATTTCTCTTCCGATTCCATAGGTGGCGAAGAGGGCGTCAATATCTTCATCGTTAGATTTAAATATGGCTGTGTATACAAGTATTCTTCAAATTCACTCGTGTTGGGTTGTTTTATTTTTGACTCATAAATTCCAATTTTTTGTTCGTCCAAGTTACGTTCATGCTTATTATTTCTTCAGTAAATAAAAGATTCCAAATTTTAACTGGATTTGCTTCATGTCCTAAACTTCGAGTTTCGCCTTTCAGTCCACGTAACGTAACTATATTATGGGTGGGCGCCCGCATATTCTTCTTTGGTTCCATTGAGGACCTTGATACTAATAATTGCTTTAACTAAATAATTTGTTTCATTGAACCAACTACATTTTCTTGATACAATTCGAATAATCGATCAAAGAGTTACTCCAAACAAATTTCCCTTAACAAAATAAATTTACTTGGTTGGAATATATCGGTCTTTGTCTAGATTTAATGTGGCATATATCAGGGTTCTGATAGAAATGTTACGATTTATAGCGGTGATGATCTGGCGACATGCGAATAAATATAATACTTGTAGGCAGAATTCATAGTTATAGATTTTAGTAATTTAGAACCATAAGTATGATCTTATTACGAGTAAAAAATACTTGGTTCAATTAACCAAAAAAAAAAAACCTATGAATTCATACCATTTTAGAAAAAGAAATATTCTCCACGTTAACGAACGAGTGTTGTTCGATATGTATAAAAACAGAGTAGCATGGGCAAATGTAGATCGGAAAATCAAAAACCAATTACTGCAGGTTTGCTTTCCGAATGTTTATTCGGCAGAGAACGGTGATTGACTTCCTTAAATACACAAAGAGTGTTTGTTTTCCATAAGAGCTTGAACTGACGATCGACTTATACCACTTTTTCCTAGAAAGTTATTCGTTTCATAAATCAAACATTATATCACACACAGTTTAGATTAGTGTTTCATGAACCTCTTCTTCTCCAAATTTATAATTTTTTAATCATTCCATTTCTTAATCTGAGCGGCTAATTAATTCGCTTAAATTTACCGGACTCATAAGTTCCACAGTCTTTATTTTCTACCATTGGAATTCAACAATGCTTACGGTGCACATACACGTATGATCAGCTCTCACCGGGGTGCGAGATATATTGATGTGGCATACTTGCATTTATCGCTGGCCAGCCTCGCGCGCAACACCATGCCACACAGCACGCCTATCTGAATCGTTTTGTATCGCATATGCAGATACAATACGATTCACGCAAAGTTCTAAGAAGTGGTCGTCATTTTCCGATACACTATATTAGTTTATACAATCGCAGAGAAGGTATAAATAATAATATGGTATTTTGATGGAAATTCCTACCAAAGCACGGTCGATCTATTTGCCGAAGAGTACGTGGATCGGCCTGTTCCTTCGCATTCGGCGATTGAAAGGATCCTCAAGGTGTTCAGTAAATTTGGCTGCGTGGTCGGGAATTGCCGTCAACGCCAACAAATAGACGAACAGCCTCAGATTCCCCTAATATCTCCCCAACGGGATGAGAGAGAAGTGAGGATCTGTTCGTTGGTTGAAATGAGCGAACCTTGCCCTAGCCGGCAAATTGCAGACGAAATCGGTATCAATAGAAGCACAGTGTAACGTATTCTGAAACGCAACAAATACAAAAGCTATGAAGTTCAACTTTTTCTGAGGACAATTTCTACAAGAATGGAGTTTTGTACATCCGTCGTGGAAAGCGATAACGAAGATGAATATTTTATAGAAAATATTCTCTTTTCCCACGACTCCTCCTTTCCACGTCATGGCAAGCATAATTCTTCGGTCGTACGATATTGGTCTCGAGAAAATCAACATCTGGCCCGTAATATAAGAACTCAGTACCCCGAAAAACTTAACGTTCGGGCGGGTATCTTGGCTGCCAAAATTATGCGCGGTTGCCATTCATAGAGCAGCCCCCCGTTCCGATGTGGGCATACGTGTATATGCGATCGGATGGCATTAGGGTTAGTGGCAGAGACCTTGATATCCCACACGAAGTTTATTTCAAAACAATCTCTGAACCATGTCCATGCGTATTAGCATTTCCCAGAATACTAATGCATACTAAAATCAAGATGTTTATAAAAACTTTCAATAGTCAAACTTTTTTTAGTGAATTTAATTAATTAGTGTGATGTGCCTAAATCTACGAAGTGGTATAAATTGGCGTAAACAACTGATGCAATATAAGAACAAGATCGTTCGTTGATCAGCACATACTCTCTTTAATGTGAAAGATTATAATATAATTTGCATTGGCCTTATAATATCTATATTTGCAACCTGTGCGATAAATTACATCCTACTGCATATTATTTAGTAAATGTTACAGGATCTGGTAGTATCAGGCGTCATTTAGGTTATTACTCTAGTGCGCCTACAGCTGATACTATCTGATTGAAATCTACATAGACTGCATATGATATATGTATCTTAGCATTAACCTTAAAATTAACGAGGGTAGCTACAATATTAATTGGGAAATATTGAAGCTGTAGGCCAAACTAATAGCTATACGTATCTATTTATAAGAATGGATGTCTAGTATCATTATGATTTTAGAAGCTACAGTGAGTTATTTTATTACATTTTCCCAATAGAGTGAAATAATTTTCCTTTTCAATATCTGGCAATGTATATATCTGCATATAGCCATTTATATTCTTTATTTGAAGATCTTTTAGACTTGGGAAACAATTTTATTTTACCATTATGAGGAAATGGTCGATATACCTTCTTTTGAACTATTATATTCTATTCCAGTTTTGTTATATTTATTAAATCATCTATTTTCTTTCGTACATATCATTGCAAAACAAATCAAAAACATTTACTGTTCTCATTTTACATTAAAAACGGAGTTATTGGTCAAATTTATTCGCAATTGTTGTTTTCAATTATGCCAAAAACGGTTTATAAGTAAAAAAACAACGGGACAAACATTGTATTTTACCTGTTTGTAATAAGGTACTTACATTCACTTCACAAATTTACGATGCCTCACAAGCTGTAATAGTCAAACAGTGCTTTGTAACATTACATCTTAATAATAATACTCGAAGGAACTCGCTCCATTTAACCGCATTATTCTTTGATGTGTTATGCTTATCGAATTCACGGTGCTAAAACATGAACCTCTATTTAAACTATCCATTGCTATTGAATCACAAATCGTAAACGCATATTAATATTTCAAAATAACGACGTAATAATACACCACTTCAGCCTTCATTGCCTGACGTGGCTTCAAATTATATGGGATTTTGTATCTCTACCTCCTATCTACAATTGTTTACATATGTATGTATTGTCAGTTCGGAGCTATAACGATTTTGTTTTACGACTTAATAGCCTGTATATTGCTATAGCAATTTACCTTATTTGCCTTGGTAAATAATAACATCTTATCTTGACATCAAATATGAACACAAGCCGGCCTGTCATAGGGCAGTTTTCAAAAATATCGGTCGAGCAATGCAATAAGTTATTAGGTTTATAGAAAGATATTTAATAGATTTAATAGAGAAAAACTTGTGTACTCAGTAATGAATTTGTTCAGTACAATTCAGATAAAATAGGAAGACAAATAGTGTTGGTGTATAATTGTATAGTATCTATACGGGGGCTGTCCATTGGAAAACGAAATACCGGGTATAATAAGAATGAAGATTTCTTTTATGGTATCACTGACACACGTCAATTTTTGATCGAAAGAGCACCATTTTTTTAGAGAACAAGCGATCTTTATAACTTGAACCCTCTACCCGTAGGGGTATCGTGTAAACCCCGTTTTTTTTAAATCTGCCATTTTCCAAACGATGTATAAGTTCTTTGAAAATGGGCCGCTCTGTTTTTATTGTAATTTATAAAAATAATATATGTACAATCGAAAACCTTATTTAACCTTTCGGTGTAAGGTATGTGGAAATTCGAATTTCTCGTGCACAAACTTCCTCCATCCTTTCTTGCTTCTTGCCAGTGTTCTAAGGCTTGATCGCTGTGTTACGCCACACTCTTCTAGTATCTTCTTCACATTCGTATTCCATGTTTTAATCGACCTGCCCCTCATTCCCTTTGCTGGTACTCTTGCCTCCTATATTCTTTTGACCAGTCTGTCACTGATCATTCTGACCAGGGGTCCGAACCATTTTAGCTGGTGATTCTAGATCCTCCTGGTCGCTGATTCTACTTTTAGTTGTTCTCTTATGTCTTCATTTCTCTGCCTCTCTCTCTTAGTTATTCTTGGGACTCCTCACAAGTACTTCTTTTCAATACTCTGGATTGGTGATTTTATTCCTCTAGTAAGCACCCAACCTTCACACCTATAAGTTAAGTCTGGGAGGAACATTTTTCTGTATAATGTCAACTTAGTTGTTGTCAATATTTCTCTCTTTCATGTAAATGCATTTCTCATTGCGTGGTATAATTTTGATGTATTCTCTATTCTAGTGGATTTTTCTGTTCTATGTGTTCCGATGTTATTAATGTGCACTCCCAGGTATTTGAAGACCTCTGCTTGCTCAACCTCCCTGTTGACTATTTTTATGTTTATACCCATGTCCATTTTTCCTAGTGTAATGACTTTAGTCTTAAGCTTCTAGACGTTAATACTTCATTCCATATATTCAAATTGCTCTGCAATTCGATTTCATTTCTACCAAACATTACCAAGTCGTCTGCAAATACACACTCGCTCAGGTACTCCGCTTTCGGATTTCTATGGCCTGTAATGGGTTTTCTTCTTCCTCTTGTTTCTTTAATCACGTCATCCATTAAAATATTGAAGAGTATTGGACTTAATAAGGAGGAGTATTAAGTCCAATACTCTTCAATATTTTAATGGATGACGTGATTAAAGAAACAAGACGAAGAAGAAAACCCATTACAGGCCATAGAAACCCGAAAGCGGAGTACAAGTTTACACTGAATTCTTGTGATTCCATATGGTGCCATCTAACTGCACTTGTATTATTTCTATGAATGCGCTCCATTGCATTGTAACTTGGTTGC
This sequence comes from Osmoderma eremita, assembly GCA_031763485.1. Taxonomy (NCBI): domain Eukaryota; kingdom Metazoa; phylum Arthropoda; class Insecta; order Coleoptera; family Scarabaeidae; genus Osmoderma; species Osmoderma eremita. The sequence goes on from JARFOC010016822.1 coordinate 20,722, forward strand.
TACTGCCATTTCTCTTAGACTGTCTGTTATTATTTTTCTTGGGACCTTGTCGAACACTTTTTCTAGGTCTACGAAAGCCACGGGGTATTACTTTTCATATTCTTGGGTACATTCTTGTAGCTGTTTCAATGTGAAAATATGATCTTCTGCACGTCTACTCTTTCTAAAGCCACTCTGTGCTTGCTCCATGTATCAATCAACTTCATGTATCAATCTTTGTTCAAGTATTCTCTCGTATACTTTGTAAGCTGTACTTAGTAGGATGACCCCTCGATAGTTAATACAGTCGTGATTATTTCCACTCTTAAAAATTGGTATAATAATTCCTACCTCCCAGTCCTTTGGTATCCTTCCTTCATTCCAGAACCCTTTTAGAAATCCGGGTTAGAAAGTCTATACCATCCCCATCAAAATTCTGCAACGGTTTCCAGTGATCTGGTCATATCCTGCGGATTTCCCAATATTTAATTTTCTGATGGCTTAGGTTACTTCTTCTTCTTCTTCTATATCATGCCCTTGAAGTGCCTCACCTCTTTCTTCCCATATAATGCAGTTTATCACCGCTTAATACGTTTTCAAACTCTATTCATCTTCCCATGATTTGTTATTTTTCAACAATCATGTTGGTTGGCACTGATTTCCGATTTTTATATTTTTGAATGCTCGGTGAACTAGCTTTCGATTTGCATGGTAACTTTCTTCTACAATTTGTCCAAACGCTTCCGGATTTCTGCTTTGCTTCTTTAATTAATTTCTTCCTTCCGTTGTTTTGTTCTTTATATTCGGCGTGCCTTTCATTTGTTCCTTCCTTGAGATATTTTTTATAACAGTAACAATAACAAAAATAATCATGATTTTGGCTTAAAACATTTATAATTTTATACAGTTATAAACATCTTAGGAGAAGTAGAACTAAAACAAAAAAGGCATTACCGCTTTAATGAATGAACGACTCTAGACACGTTTTTCGGCAACTAAGCTGCCATCCTCAGTTCTATTATTTCAAGCGTCTTAGGAAAAATCGGAAAATTAACACATGATTTCACTAATATTGACTCGTTTTTCGGAACTGCAGCACGTCACTCACTTTAATAAACCATAAAAACACTCCACATCTTATAAATATATACAAACTGTGTGGCATCCTCAGCAGTAACGCTGAAAATCTAAAACAGTTTTAACGTTAATGCTGAGGAAGTCTACTTCGTTGCCGAAATACGTATACAGTTTGTATATATTTATGGAGTGTGGAATATTTTTCAAGGTTTGTGAAATGTTCACTTTGGTGAACTAATGTTTACTAAATTTTACCCTATGAATGTAAATAGAATCTGAAATCAATATGCACCTACACCATTCGGCTAATGCCGGGATAGCGCAATGGTAAGAGCGCTAGCCACCAGTACAGGATGTCGAGGTTCGAATCTCCGTTGCGGCAGCCGATTTGTCTAAAGATCGGTTGCAGCAAGGGTAGTCGGTACCCCTCCCGGTACCCTTCAGTGTTCAGGATAAATCAACACTGCTACCCTCTAGGGCGAGGAGAGGCAGTAACAAGCCATACACTTCACACACACCCACGATACACACGTACACAACCGAATGTAGAGTGATACAATAGGCCTGAAGATCGCAGTGTTAAGCCTCTTCATTAGGTTACAAACAACAACAACAACACCATTCGGCTTCTTATTTACCCCAATTGCATTTAATATGTTCATTACTGGACACACAGGTTTCAAAATATATATTTAATATATATCTATTAAACTAATAACTTCTTGTACCGCTCTAAAGGCTCGTCCAAACTGACAAGAAACTTGCGACAGTTACTGCAAGAGTAGGTGTCTGTGTAAACACACCTGAAACCAATGTCTGAGAGTTTAGTTGTATTGCGAAAATTGCTAAACGATAGTTATAAAAAAAATCAAACAATCAAGTTTATGTCTAACAATATTTTTAAAGATGCTTCTGTGTACAGCCCGATTTGTGTTTAAATTTTTTGTGTGAAGGAAAGATGTTAGTATTTACACATACAAATTAAGCAAATTGTTTTGTCAATAGGCAGGTTATTAAGTCGTAAAACAGAAAATCATATCTCTGAACTGACTATACCTTGTAATTTTCTAGGATGATTTTACAATATATATATGGGTAATTATAAAACAACAACTAACATACACATTGTTTTTATAGTTTTAAATTTAGTGTTCTTGAGTTTTAAGTGGTTCTCATAAGCAAGTTAAAAACAATGGTTACCTCAACTTTTCTATTATAATTTCTAAAAGAACATTTATAGTTTAGCTAGATATTCATAACAAGACAACAGTATTTATAATTTACAATTACTATTCTAATGTAGAGGCAAGAAGCATTAGGACACAGTATTATGACACTGCTATTTTCCCTCTTGTTATTTAAATTTTGCTTTATACCATTATAGTATTATGTTACACTAGCAATCGCTAATTAACGTAACCAGTCAATAGCACAGGCAAGGACATATGCAAGGAAAATTATATAGTATCTGTTCTTGACTGCGTAAGTTAAAGGGAAGCCTTAAATAAATCATATTATAAAGTGGATGTAAACAATTTATTTAGGTGCGTACCTGCCAACGTATATAAAATGTAACTTTGGCAATTACGGTTAAAGTTTTAATTAGTTGCAACAGATACACATGCCCCTGTTCCATCTTTTGTTTGCTTACAGCAGAAAAGTATGTTTCCTTGTTATGCGAATTGTTGAAAATTTGCTACTGTTAAATGTTATACAATAAAATTGTTAATGCTTTTAAAGATATTAGTACTTCCTTATCTTGGTTTTTGATTTGAGTAGCTCAATGGAAATGTACATTATCGTAGATATTCATTGTATTTGGAAAGTTTTGAATACATACAGTGCTTATATTCGGAAAATTTCGGTTGCAAATTGGAGAAGTTAAATAAAATATTTGTTGTAATCGTATTAACGAGGGAAAAAAGTTATATTGTTATTCATGTAATAGTGTCTCTGATTCCAGATTAAGTTGCTCCAAGATCCAACCCATAATCGTGGAATAGCTCTGGTGCCGCTTTTTTAACATGATATTATAGTGCTTTAAAGCTCTTTTTCTAAGTGTAATTCTTTGCAGTTGTTTTCTTCAAAATCTTCTTTTTTGTATTTAAGGCTTATAGAATCTCGTGTAAATGTTGCTTCTACAATTGGATTCGGCTAAAGCTTTTTAGAGAATCATTTTCGTGACACACCTGTCTCCTTTTCTTCATCTATTTAAATCAGGCTTGTGTACACCACTGACAGAATATCTAAATTCTTACGCGAATGCCCCATGTCATCCAGCCAAACTTCAAAATCGTATCTATATTTCCATGACTGCAATAAGCCCATATGCGAATGTCTCTTGGTTAGGCACTTAGAAGTAATGCTGTTTACATGTGGAGTTTGATATCATTACTTATCATAGTTGTCAATGCTGTAAACAAATATCAATTTTGATTTTGTGCCGTACAGTTGTCGTCTCAAAATACAATATTGTGTCGCGGTCATGTTTGCTGTATATTTGAGAAATTGGATGTACAGTGTTTTACGTTAGTGAGGTGGCTTGGTTAGTGGATATACAGTATTTATACACGAACTTTTTTCACAGTCTAACCAGGACTTCAGTTTCCCTCGAGCAAAGCCTATTAGATGTTGACACTGTGTATCTCAAAATGTAAAAAAAGATTTTTAATGAAACTGGATTATACACTAAGAAAAAGAATTGGTACAAAAAATTATGCAGTGCAAGAACTTTGTTGTGACGTACTCAACACAACAGTCAACAGTATTGTTAATTCAAATATTTGGAAAATGTTAAACTTTGCGTTTGGAATAGACTTTGATGTTAGTTGGTTCAACAACTGAGCACAATATTCTATTCAAACGATTATATATATTCTTTTAAACCATTAATGATTTAACGTAATGCAAGAAAGGTGTTTGAAACAACAAATTAATGGTATTGCCGAAAGCAGAGTATAGGATTGATATTGACAGATGTGGAATGTATCTATTTAAAAAAGCCGGAAACTAGTCAATTGTAAACAAAACGGGACATGGCAAATCAATAATTTCGAAAAGTTAGAATTTCATATACAGTTATTTGAATCAAACAAAGAAAATCAATAAAAAGAAAAAGATAAACACACTGTTCGGATTACTTCTCCCGCACAAAGTATTAATTAATTCGGGACGACACCTGTTTCGGGAATATGTGGATTCCCGAAACACGTATCTTTCCGAATTAATTAATACTTTGTGCGGGAGGAGTAACCCGAACAGTGTGTTTATTGTACTGCCCCACAGTCCTTGCAATCTTTACCAAAAAGGAGAATGTTGCTATGGCAGGTAATTTAATTTAAGTAAACACTTCGAGGGTTTACTTCAAACAAAAAAATTTTGAATTCACCAAAAATTGTCAACACTTTAATTTTTGCTGACTTTATAAATTCCTTTGTTAGGAACTTAGGACAGTGAAATTCACCATAAGTTGGGAGCATTGTAAAATCAATCATGGCTATTTCAAATCCCAAAAGAACTCCACAAGGAACTTGTGGAGATGGGATGATAAATATGAAGTTAAAACTTGTTTTAGGAGATTTACTGCTATAAATATTAGTATTTTTATTTAACGAAGTAAGAAGGAAACAAACGAATAATGTTAAAGGAATTAATAATGGAAACTAGTTATTAGTAAATGTCTGACAATATTTTATACTCCAGGAATTAACTGCAAACCACTTTTATACAGTATTTATTTTTGAATATAAACAAATTCATCTAGAATAATATAAACATTGTAAGATGCGAAGAACATATTATTTTTCTTTCGCCTCACAAGCATTTTGATTAATACTCAATACAAATAGTATTCATAACAAGCAATCACTTATATTCAATCACCATTATTACTAAATTAAAGTCAACAAGTCTTCATGCTTCTGGAGTGGTGTTACACAATCCTGCATTCTAAATACTCGACTGTAAATTGTATGGCAACAGTAGACGTATATCTGGGAAGTATTGTAATTTATAAATTTAAATATTCAAACAGCAATTGATGTATGAATTGATTTGTTGACACGGGCAATTATCCCAGTGGGACACTTCCTATATGTTAGCACCTGAATGTAAATTATATGTGGGGCCTCAGAAATACCCCTAATTTTAATATTTGTGACTCTCATCCTGCTTGCATTTCTCTGTACTTCGTGATCCGAAGTGGTTTCGGATATTCACAGCCTTGTTTGAAAAGTACGTTGATGCACTGCCATAATCCTACTCCCAACGGAAAAAGACGAAAGATGCGGGGCAATTTATACAAAACAGATATTGTCGCTTGCCATGATTATCACGCCTTCATACTACAAAAAACAAAAAATTCTTTCATAATCAGTTCAGGAGGTTACAATAACCATCCTAACTGTTGCTTAATGACGCAAGGTGAAATAGAAATGCACCTCCTTTTATACATTTTTTTTATAATTGCTGTTTCTTGTTAGTGACGATTCAAATTGACTTATGTATAAATAAAGGAAAAAGATTTTGATGTTTCAGTAGTACATATATATCCCTTTTATTCGAACTAAGTTAACGTATTAATGGGTTAAATTATTGATTAATATCTAATTACCGTCAGAATTTAAAAATTACATTCTTATGTATAAAAAACAATTCATTTGTATAGTAAACATGTAATTGTTACAATCTAAATGAATCGTTAATATAAACAATGTTAGAACAACTCCAATTTGCTTATACATAATAATGTAACTTTAATCTACTATCAAGAATTGTGTATTAATCAAAAATATAAGGCAATAATGTAATGTAGTTCTGATGAAAGCAATATACAGGTTGTTTATAATCTATCTCAGTATATTGGTAACTTTCTTAATGCTAAAGCTGCACAATCGGTTATATGAACAAATTTGCTCCAAAATTAAAGTGATGCCTGATGCTGATATTATGCAGTATAAGGTTTGTGACATATTAAAAATCGATAGCGCCCTATGTTTTCAAGTTATAAAATAAGCTTGCATTTTCTTAAATGGCAGTCGCAGTTGGCCATGATGTCATTAAAATAATGTCTGGTTTCATTTGGTACAACTATCTCGTTTATATTTTGATTTGTAGTGAAATGAGAAATTACTATTTCTTATAATTAAGAAAAAAATTAACTAGACTTTGAAAATATTTTATTATGGAAAAAAATACTAAGGAAAAGAATATAAACAAAAATCCAAATAAAACTCAGTAAGCAAATATCAGGTAACCAAATAAGTTCGTTCGGTTTCTGATAGTAAAACATAAATATTTATCAAATAATATAATATGAATATAATTATTCACTGAAGTAATTACCATCACACTCAACGACTTTTTGCCAACCTGACACCAATTTTTGTTTCCGGTGGTGTACGACTGTAGAAAACTGATGGACTACATGTATTAGTCTGTGATTTATTACATCAACTCTGAGTTTTGAACTGTCTATGCGTCATACAGCTGTCAAGAGACAACAAAGGTAGTAATCACTTGGCGAAACGTCAGGAGGATATGGAGGGCCTGGTAACGTTTCCCAGCCGAGTTCAGATATTCTTCCTCGTGTCACTCTGGCGGTATGCGGCCTCGTGCTATCCTGAATACCACTTTCTTTCCATTGATCAAAAATTGGCTGCTTTTGGGGGAGTGCTGCTTATACTCGCTGAAGCTGTTCACAATACAAGCAGTGATGGTTTGACCCCTTTCCAAAAACTCATAATGGACAATTCCTTCCACCAAACACACTATAAAATCTTGTTTGCTCGCATTTAATCTTTCTGCAAGCTCTAAGCACCTTCAACTTGAATTTTCCACCGCAACCTGTTGAATATCCTCGTAGTTAATGATCTTGGGTCTCCCAAGAGCGCTTCATTGGTGAAGCTGGGATCTCTCGAAGAAAAAAACAACTTCTGTTCGATCTTTTACGGCATCATGTGCGTAAATTAAGTAATGGGACTGACAACGTAGCGTTTGATATGGCAACACGGGAAGCACGAGACACGAAGGGGCGACAAGTGGACATTGTAATACGCGTTCAGTGCAAGTTTGCACTCGATCAAGTCATTTGCTTGTCCGTCGTCGTTCTTTTCGTGAACCCGGTTTTCGTAGTATGTTCTAAAAATGAGACTTTAATTTCGAGCAACGGTGTGCTATGAAGTTTTGCTTTAGACTTGGGCAAAGTGCAACAGAAACTTTTGCAAAATTTCAGCAGGCCTACGGACACAGTGTTTTGTCAAAAGCCCAGGTTTTTCGGTGATTTAAGGGATTTTCAGAAGGAAGAGAGTCGATGAGCCACGCAGCGGAAGGCCTTCAACTGCAAGAACCGATGACAATGTCGGCAAAATCCGCAATCTTGTGCGTTCAGATCGTCGGTTGACGGTCAGAATGATCGAGGAACACTTGAATTTGTCTCACACCACCGTTCATCAAGTTTTGACCAATGAATTGGGAATGAGAAAGATCTGCTCGAAAATGGTCCCAAAAAACCTTTCGCACGAAGGACATCAGGAGAGAAGGGTGCCTTGAATTTTGGAATCGATTCAAAATAATGAAAAATCTTTGGAACGTGTCATTACTGGTGATGAGAGTTGGGTGTTTGAGTATGACCGGGAAACAGAACGTCAGAGCATTGAAGGGCACACTTCGGGCTCTCCAAAGCCCAAGAAAGCAAGAATGAGCAAATCAAAGATCAAGAGCATGCTTACTTGTTTCTTTGATAACCAGGGAATCGTTCTCAAAGAGTTCGTGCCTCAAGGTCAGACAGTTAATCAACATTTTTACCGAGAGGTTTTCGGAAGACTCTGAAAAAGGGTCATTCGTGTGAGACGATACATCAAAAACGATTGGATCCTCCATCATGACCATGCGCCTTGTAACACAGCAATTTCCATAAACGATTTTTTGGCCAGTAAAAATATTTCTGTGGCTCCTCAACCTCCTTAATCACCTGACTTGGGTCCTTGTGACTTTTTCTTCTTCCCAAGATTGAAAATTCATCTGAAGGGTCATCGTTTTGCGACACTCGAAAACATTCAAACGGCTGCAACCGACCAGCTAAAGGCGATTCCAATATCAGAGTTCCAGCACTGCTATGAGGAATGGAAGAACCGTCTTGAACGCTGTGTGGCTTCCTAAGGGAGTTATTTTGAGGGAGACAACGCTCAATTATAATTATATTCAGATAAAAATATTTAAGAATATCAGTCTCATTTCTTAACTTACACACCTCGTATATTTTTGGCGCCTGCACTGCAGCTTTGGTATCAAGTTTGTACTCATAGAGTGAAAAACTTGGAATTAAAGTTTAGTCGTTGCCATTTTCAATTATTTAAAACTAGGAACTAAACAAAAAAACACAAAATGCGTATGTATTCAATAAGAAAAGGATTCATACTAATGTAAATGACAGCTAACAAACAAGTGCTATGGATCAACATCTTAGAAAATATTTGGTAACCTGGTAACCTGGTATTACAATACATACATTCAAACAATAAATAAATGCATCTCTGGGTTTCACTTGCAGTTCAGACAGAAATTCTATGCGAGATTCACAAAACATAAGAAAAAACCCAAACACTTCTTCAAATTATGAATACAGAATTGGCGAATTTTCTCATAGTAAGGCATTAAATAACCCAATATGAGATTACTACAACACAAAACGAGTGACCTAGCTGCACCAGCTCTTGTCACTGCGTCTACGTAAACGAAAAAAGATTGCCCATAGCAGAAAGATTAAGGACGTTCGAACAAATATTTTATAAAATTGTGTTAGATAAACTACAAACCAGACTTTGTCAACACATTATCAAGGTGTTGCCAATATGTATTGCCTTCTGAATTGCTTGTTAATCAATCATAGCAGACACAATTTGAAATTGATGACAAGAAGCAGATATTAAAAAAAATTATTGCAGCCGGGACTGGGAGAATGAATTTTTACAACCAACGTAATACTTATAACAAGGATTGAAAGTAAAATAATGCTCCAATACGTAGGTTAATATAACCTTGCTACTACAAGCACTTTTACGCTTCGATATTGCACATAGTGTTAAGAAAAATACAAACGTTTATTAATGTACTAGTATACAATATGTTACCTATTACCGATTAAACATACAACTCCTAAAAACCTACGGCCAACTTGCGACTTTGCACTACAGCTAGAGTAACTTTCATAATAGTACTGATTATTATTATACAGTTATTCCACCAATTAGTCATTTCAATTTATCTGACTATTAATGTTAGAATTAACAATATAATTAGTGCCTTTATATTAACATCAAAGCAATAACTGCAGCATTACCGGTGAGAAAGTTAAATTAATTGTATTTTATGTGGCATTTATGGTGCTTTGAAACATATATAAGAGCTCAACGCAATATTGTCAAATAAAAAAATTGAATTGAGTATTTATAAGCTATATATATGTTCAGAAATTGTCGCTTAATATTAATATATCCATGGTCTTGTCACATAACTATTACTAGATATTTCAGTTATTTATACACACGTCTTCTGAAATTGGATAAAATAACTGCTTTTAGAAATTCATTGTTAAACCGTTTTCAATGTTTAATATGTAATTGGGAATATTAAAAGAAGATAATAGGTTTAAAATAATACAATTGTGATTATAAGAATAATATAATCTTTATTGCCCAGCAGTTATTACACCACTAACAGGACAACATACAATAAAACAGTGGGTAAACAATAATATACAGAAAGAGAAAGAAGCAAGCAAAATCAAACTTAATGGGAGGTAAAAGATAGGTAGAAGGGATCGGAATAAATTTTATTGACATTCCCAGTCATATGGATCAATGCAGCTCTAAGGAATGTATTTGTTCTCGCTCGTGGGACAAAAAAGGTATCCGTGGAACGAGTGTCATGCATTGAAATCGTAAGACCATCATCAGCCAATATGTTCGGAGCATCAATATCGTTGTTTACTAGCTTCAACAAGAACCTAGCACTCGCTAATTCACGCCGGGTGGTAAGACTCTGAAAGTTATCTTCATCGAGCAATTCTTGACAATCAGCGCCGCGGCTGGGATAAGTATCCGTTTCCTTAAAAATCAGATACTTTAAGAATCTCTTTTGCACTTTTTCCACAAGCAATATTTGATAAGTGTAGTAGGGATATCAAATTAAGGAAGCATATTCAAGTTTTGATCTGACTATTGTGTAAAAAAGTTTCTTTATCGTGTCCAAGTTAGCGAAGCTTCTGCAAGTTGTAATGACGAAACTTAGCGATCGTGATGCAGACATGGAAATAGAGGAGATGTGATCAGAGAACTGCAGTCTGTTATCGAATATGATACCAAGATCCTTCACCTGTAGATGCCTTGGAACTGCTAGCTGGCCAACTGAATAGTTAAAAACCAGTGGGTTAATGGAAGTAGTATAAGTGACAATGGCGCACTTCTCTATACTGACTCTGATCTTATTGTTGTGACACCATTCATTAATAACATGCAGGTCATTCTGCAGATGCTCACAGTCTAAGATTGAACGTACCCTTGCAAAAAGATTTAAATCGTCAGCATACGCAAGAACTCGGCTACTCACTACCGACAGAAGGTCGTTATTGTACATATTGGATAAGAGAGGGCCCAAGTTAGACCCTCGTGGAACACCCGAAGTAGTTGTGTAGATGTTGGAATAAAAGCTGTTGTAGTAGGGTAGAATGGGGGAATAACGACCAGCGGGTAATGGCGACCATCAAAAATTTTATAAAATGGAAATAAATATATAAATTGTATCGGTGGCACCAACTAGTGCGAAGTTAGGTAACCTAGTTTTGGTGTCCCACATAACAAATTTTCTCGCCATTTTTCCTGTGGAAGCCTTAGAGAATGAAATTTTATCAACTAGTGAAATAAGAGACAAGCACAAAAATAATAAGTATTGGAGTGTGCCGAACTTTGATGAAGAATGTGCTTACAGTCAGATTCAAAGGGCGCACATCAGATTCCCCCATATAGAATTGGACCCAAGACGGGCATGCTTTGGAGTTCATTGATAATGGTGGAAAAATTCGAAATGATGCACAATTCGGAATTCCTTATGGATCTTTACAAACAAGAATTAAAAAAATGGGAGGCATAGGTGATGGTCCAAGAATGGGACGCAGATCAATCTCTTTCCCGTAACATGAAGCTGCTATTGCAGATCACATTAAATTATTATCCAAAATGTTCTATTGGTTAACATAAAAAGTACTTCGAAGAGTAGCCTATGAATATGCAGAGCAAAATAACATCAAGAACAATTGAAAAATACAAATACACAAATACACAAGTGGCTGGGAAAGATTGGTATTACGATTTTTTGCGGAGAAATCCAACAATATCTTCTCGAAAACCCGAAGCCACCAGCATAAATCGAATAACGGCATTTAATATGGAAGAAATTGTATTCTTTTCCAAAATCTTGGAGCGTGGATTAAACGGCATAACAAATGTGCAACAGCCTCTCAATGTTTTAGCAGAAAAAGGACAGAAACGTGTAGGTTCGGCTACCAGTGGAGAAAGAGGCAAGACGGTCTCCGTTATATGTTGCATGTCTGCTTCTGGTACATATGTCCCTCCGATGTTTATTTTTCCACGTAAGAGAATGTCGTTGCAACTTCCAAAAGACGGCCCATCCGGTGCAATCTATCATGTTTCAAAAAATGGCTTGAGCAATGAAGATCTTTTTTTAATTTGGCTCAGACATTTCGCCCACCACGTGAAACCATCTATTGAAGAACCAGTATTGCTTGTTCTTGACAACCACGGAAGTCATATTTCAATTGCAATACATGAATTTTGTAAACAAACAGGAATTATTATGTTATTAATCGCTCCGCATACATCTCATAGAACACAAGAGCTGGATGTATCATTCTATGGACCTTTAAGAAAGACATATAGATATCAGTGTGATTTATTTATGAAAAATAATCACTTTCAGATAATCAGTAAAAAACAAAACAGAAAGCAGATCAGGAAGATTCCGACTCGGACATTTCACCATCTGAAAATGAAAACATAAACACTCTCTGCGATGACGACAGTGATGACGACTTAAGTGACAATAATTCTAATAAAAGCCTATGCATTGTTTGTCAATCATGTGGTATGGTTCAGATGCACCGTGTGTGGACGGTGGACCCATCAGGAATGTCCAGGATTCAAGACGGCTGAAAATTATATTTGTGACTTTTGTTATAAAAAGGAAAATCTCAAAAGTCGTCGCCTAAACCTATAAATGAAGTTCCTACAATATATTTTATAGTTTTTTTCTTTGAAATAATAAATTACTTGGTTGTGATTACCCCGTTGATTGGGCAATCGCAACTAAATGTTTTTCTTTTAAGTAAAAACAAAAAAGTGTTTGGCTTTCTACTTAGGCCATAACCAATCTACATAATCTATCCTTTTATGAATGTACATAAATATTTGGAAATTTTGGAAATTTCTAACATCAATACTTGCGCTAATGAATTGAGCAATTTTTGTTATGTTTGTGATCGTGGATCTACCGCTCATAAAAACATGTTGTTGGTTGAGATGAAATGATGGATGGAGTTGTAAATTTTATTGTAAAGCAAATGCTCAAATACTTTGAAACAGCCGCACAAAATTGCTATGGGACGGTAGTTGAAGATGTTGCATATATCACCTTCTTTAAATATAGGTATGATCTTACTGATTTTTCCAAATATCGGGAAATTTGGAGGTGCGTATCGCAAGGTTAGAAATTGTACACAGCGGACCACAGAGAGTAGTAGCACAGTCCATGACTAAGAAGTTGGGTATTACACCGTGGCCGCACGTTGAGTCTGATTTAAGACGTTTGATGGAAGACAGAACGTTTGCGGTTGAGCAAAAGTCAATGCAGAAACAATGAGTCGGGGATCGTGGGTGATAAACATCAGCAAATAAATAAGCCACAGCTTCGATAATGGTGTTAGCATCGGTCAATTCGGTATCACCAACACGTAAACATCCTGGGATTCTTGACTTACTTATATTAGAAAAAAATAGAACCGAATACGTGAATGCAATTATAAAGACCATAAAGTTAATAAGTCGCAGAAAATGCAAAACGAAAAATACATGTGAATTTCAATAATCTACATTTTAAAACATAATCACGAAATGAAATATTTTAATCTTGAAAAATCTGAATTATCGTTTACCCATGAATTTAGGTTTCTAGCCGAAGCACCGTAGTCCTATTATACCACCCGCAGATTTTAATACGATACACTCGTGTCCCGGAGCTATTCATTAAATTTCAAAGACGTTCTCTTTCATCGGGTAGTTACAAAATGTAAACCTAATGCCCATGTAAAAATGCAGAGGTTGGAGCGAAGTCACTGGCAGCTATATATGCACCCTTATCCAAGTCATTTCGCATAGAAAATATATTCCCTTCACTTATGCTATACTTGCATAAGCGCTATTATTTTAAATTACATATTCGTAAATGGAAGCTCTCATCCCGAAGTAACTAAATCAAATTAGAATTTTAGAAATTCATGCAGATAAGTAAACAAGTGTTAAGATTGAACACTATCACATGGGCTACTCAAAATAATTAACGGCTACTTTATGAAAACGATGAAAAATGATTTCATCCACTTTTTAGTTTCAATATCGGCAAGCAAGTATATGAACATATAATAAATACTAAAATATTCAATTTTACAGAAGTTAGAGAAGTTAGAAAAATAGAGATTAATAATGCGTACACTGAAAAAAAATGTGTGTAGTCAACGCCAACTGTGTTAATTCAGAGCACTTTTTGGGTTGTATATAAACAACGCAACCATTGGGTTTATGTAACTCATAAAATAGTGTTACCATAAAATGTTGATTCAACACTAAATTATTTCACAGAAACACAAAAAAAAATTTGTAACATCAACGCAAAATATGCTTTCCCTGTGAAGTCTTTGTTTAAAGCAGACCATGATGATTATGTCGGTTCCAGTGTATAATTTGTTTGAAGTAACATTATTTTCGTCTGACCCAATATACAGAAGTTTCAAAATCTCTTTTTGTAATGGTTCAGTGAACATTATTTTAGTTCATATTAAACAACAGTTTGTGCTGGGTGAACATCAACACAAACTACAATTTCAATAAAAAACATATTTCTTTCAATATTGTATTACACTAACAAACTAACAACCTTTTTTTTTCTTTCATAACCTGGAAATTAAAGAACACAAATTCGAAGCGGTTGATACTTTCAAACATCTAGGTGTGCTAATAGACAACAAAAACGATAGAGGCTATATCAAAGAAAGAATACAGTTAGGATATAAAGCATTT
>JARFOC010016823.1:0-10395 GCA_031763485.1 Osmoderma eremita
GTGGAATTTCTTTAAATATATATATACATTTTGTTCTTTTCTGGTAAACTACTTAATTTGAAATTTAATAATTTAATAGCCTTTAGCCACGTTGTATGTTGCTGTAAAGTTGAGTAATCACCCATCTATTTGTTTTACGATTTCAAAGGGCTTCACAACCTGTCATTGCTAACTTCAACCTGAATAACCTCGTAACTTTTTACTTGTTTTTGTTTCACTTATTAATTATATCAATACATATCAGTTATACACCAAAGTTTGTCTTACTTGAATTTTGTAAGAAATATCTAACCCGGACAATATTCACTCCCGTTCTTCGGTACGTGGAATCTCGAGGTAAGAACGATTTTTAACGGAAGTGGCGCCTACTCTTTAACCCAGCCGTCTCCACTAAGCCGTCCGGAACAACACCGAGTAGGGTGGGTATCAATTAAGGGTTTCAATTGTACCTTTTTGTTTGTGGCGTCATTGGTTCTGGCTGCCGTTTGTGGCACGTCAGAACATGAGGCTTATCTTTAAACAAATTGATCATGACGTTATTTCGACAGCCATGGGAAAGGAACTCATTTTTATGAGAGAAAGTTACCAAACAGTACACCTACAATAAAAATTGATCTGTACGAAAATTTTTCCCAATTATAAATTGTTAAGGAAATTTGAACTTTATTCCATAATTTTCAAGCCCACTGTATAAAGAATGGAACACAGGCGATACGTACGCCGTCTATCGATCAAATTTTCTCGGAATTCTTGGAATTTCCGGAATCCGTAAATTAAAAAGCCTTGACGACACCCCGCCCTCATGGCCAGCTTCCACCGGCGAGAGCTAATAAAGTTTCCGATGTACGTCTCGAAGCGATAGAATTAATAACGTCACACCCTCTGGAGATAGTTCCTCCCGTGCATCGTGCCGTTGAACGCCCGGAAGAGCTCCGGAAGCGTCTGAGTGTCTCCGGCCCTTCTCCCCGGATTTTCTAGTCGCGCCAGTCCCGGAAATGGTCTATTAGTAAGCGACAACGTTTTAGTATTGAAGAAGAAATTGTTATTTGAACAATATCGAAAAACCTGAAGGTGTGTTTAAAAATATAATTTAGCAATGTTACTATAACAATAATACGAACATATAATTTTAACTAATTAATTAATTGATCAAATACCTTATGTATTACCCTGTGCATGTATGTATGACGTGTATCACCCTCTTCTGTCTTACTGCACACTGGTCACTCGTTCTACTCTTTCCGAATCTTCCTCACTACACTTCACTAACCACAACCTTCTATTGCGCTCGTTTTCTTAATATCCGTTTTCTTAATTTTACTCACAAACTTTATTTTTCTGACTTTTCTATTTGTTTATCTCTATTTAATTCGTTGCTCCTGTTACCATCTGAAATATTCCTGCCATCATTACCACAGGAATCTACTATTACATACTATACCGCGACGTAACTGTATGTCGATGGTTTCCAATGTATACTAGCAACATACGGCTTTCCTGGTCGTCCTCGGGACTCTACGGTGGCAACTTGAGCTCGGTTATATCCACTGGCGCGTCGTTTTTCATCTGGTGGACCCGCGATGTAGTGTATCTCCAAAACCCTTACGATAACAATGAATTTTGGAATCACCGCAGGATGCTGTAAAAGATCGTTCTTGTCTTACCCCCTTACCTAAACTTTCTTTTTGCCGTTTAAGACGCGTATAAGGTGTAGCGTCTAGACGGTGTGACATCCTAGCAATTTTATGATATTTTCCGTATTTCCTTTTTTTTTTTGGTTGAAAATTAATTTTCTCACTTAAAGCCATCAATGGCAAGCCCGAGACGTTTAGTGATTCATTGGGTTTAAGGGCAAATTTTTCGGATTTTATTTTGTGTATGTGTCACAATACTGGATGGGTGGTCGTGCTCCTTCTGTGTGGCCGACTTAAAACGAATACAAAAAAATAATTTAACGTTTTAAAGGGTTTTAAAGGTACCTTTGTCAAAGAAACGTAACAAAAAAGTACTAAATACAGAGTGAATGCGTTATCAAGAAATCTCTCAGACAATGGGTACACAGATGGCGATACTGTCTGTTTATATTTCGCATCCGTGTTCGTAGAGCAAAATATCAAACCCCTTTCAAACAAACAATGCTTTTTTTGAATCATTCACTTTGAAAAAAACGGAAGCAGTTTCCAATTAGGTGCTGATTTGCACTGCGAACAAAACTATTGTGTAATTGGTAATAAACATTGTGACTGATTCTTTAGCATTTAAATTATTTTTTTGATGATTTTCATAACATCAAGGTATTTCATTTTAAAGGAGGCGCCGTTTATATGAGCGTCTTTGCTTGTCAACGATGACAAATCGATTTTATTCGAGAGAGAGACTAGGTCAACTGTCTCTATTAGCGAAATCGGTTCATCTCTATCGATGCACAGAGAGCACTCACGGAATCCCTAACCCACTCCCAAGTCATTAGCGGTCCGACTAAAGACGACTATGTACATAGAATGATTCTATAAAGGCAACAACACCACTCCCTGTTTCCAATTATAATTCTGCATCGGACGCGAAGACGCCTCTCCCAACTCTACCGTATCGAATTTAATCCCTAATTGAATAGATTACTGTGGAAGGAATGCGTACGTATGTTGTACACTTTATAAACGTAATGAGTACATCCATTAGTCGCCTAACAGCTCAAATCCTAGTCTCGAAGTGTCAGAAGCTGGCGACAACTACTTGTACGTTCCGTGTGATGTATTAATGCATATACACATCGCATTTGCGGCGGTATATAAATGAAATACCGTCATTAGAGGCACGGAGAAGGTAAATAGTCCACGTTCATCGTTACGATTTCCCTCGTAGATGGCGCTGTCTGTTCAAATAAATGCTCGCCATTTCGGTAACGCTCTCCAGTTTTGTGCCAGATAGTAATAAAAGACAGTTTTGCGTTATTAAGTCGTTAAAGGCGTACGGCAATATAAGTTTGTTGCTGCCGACAGTTTCGGAAGTTTAGGGGTTTTCCGGTAAGTTTATTCGCTACTATGTATTTCGACTTTCTGAATAAGTTGTTTCTGAAGTTGAAGTGCTGGGGGATTTAAAATTTACAAGGCACCAACATGTAGAAGCACATCGGTATAAAACTGGATAGCTTTACATACCGCTCGTGTTTATTTTTGGGTTTAGTTGCAAAAACTTTAGCGTATTACGTTGGGGTGTTTTATATTTTGTTTGGACAAAATATACTCGGTACTAAATTCAACATAACTTGGATATAGCTGTGCACGAGTTAGTTGTTCATTGCTTTTAAAATACTAGGTTGAACAAAACAGATATAGATAAACATCTTGTATGGGTGAATACTGTTTTGATTATTCGCATAATAATACATCTGCAATTTGAGAAGAAAGAATAGATGGAAATAAAAATCTCTTAACGATTTTACGTTGAGCACTGACGTAAAATAGTGTTGTTATATCGAGAGAACTAAAACCCTACCACCTCAAATACTTGTATATTAATTTATTTGTTATATTACTAGTTATATATTGTAGAAGATTTGCGTAAGTGGGTTAGTAGAATAGCTATGAGGGTTATGGCGCAAAACCCCATAAGATTTGACACGGGGGTCTAAATTTACTTTTCCGCCATCTTGGATTTCGTGAGGAATGGGGGAGAGATGGAAGAGCCTCGAGCACGTCCCAACCGTTCAACTGCAACGGGTAGTAGTTCAATTATAACAGATAACCGTTCAATTGCAATGGGTGGCTGTTACAATATATCGGCCAGTCGTTCAATTAAAACAGGTAACCGTTCAATTGCAACGGATGGCTGTTCCAATATATCGGCCAACCGTTCTATTATAACAGATAATCGTTTAATTGTAATGGGTAGCCGTTCAATTATGACAGATAACCGTTCAATTGCAATATATCGGCCAGCCGTTCTATTATAACAGATAACCTTTTAATTGTAACGGGTAGTCGTTTAATTATAACAGATAACCGTTTAATTGTAACAGCCACCCGTTGCAATTGAACGGTTATCTGTTATAATTGAACTGCTACCCGTTGCAGTTGAACGGTTGAGATGTGGTCGGGGCTCTCCCATCTCTCCCCCACTCTTCATGAAATCCAAGATGGCGGAAAAGTAAATGTAGGCCCCTGTGTTAAATCTTATGGGATTTTGCGTCAGAATCCTCATAGCTATTCTACACTCCATTTTGTTCATGTCAAATGAATTAAATGAAAATCAGTTGGCGCGCTCATCTTGAACTTGGAGCTTGAGATAATAATTTATTGCATTTCAAGTAACAACATAGATAGTTCACCAGTTCTAAAAAAATAAGAGGACCAGAGGATCGCGCAATTCATGGGGTAGGAAATTTATCAGATGTATGGCCAAGATATGAGACATACTGCATGCTGTACGGAATATGAGTTTCAAATAAAGATACAATTTTTAGTAGACGTAACCCATGATCAACACGATCAAAACCTTTAGAAAAAATGACATAAATTACATCTAGTTTATTACAAACGATTGGGGGTGGATGATCGTTTAGGCGGCAAGAAATTTGTAGTTTGAGAAAAGCAAATTGTTTAATTACTTTCGGTTTGAATTATTATTGCTGACGTGGGATATAGTATGCCTAACATAAAATAACCATTTATAATGTAATTGGTAAACAAAGGTTGAGGAATCTGGTAACTAAACAAAGTAAAACAACAGAGGTGTCCCCTAAAAAGTATACTTATTCAAAAAAAAAGAACGTAATGAATTGAAAATTCCAATAAATCATGAATAAATAGTATGAACGAATGCTGTATACTCTAAGTTAATCGCGATTGCGACGGTGCGAATTGACTCACCTCTGATGTCAATATTAGGACAAAGTTAAAATGAAAGAGAATTTAAAATTAAAGGAGTTTAGAACGATACGATTTGAAATACTTAGCTATTTGGCCATGTGTGAGATCGTGAATCTGGGATGGGCGGTTTAGGGGTTCGTAACAGTAGCCCTCGGAGCGGTGAAGGTAACACCTAACACCTAACACATGACACTTATAACAAAAAACAACACTGTATTGTCACGACAAAATTTATTTTGTTGTGGACGGACTGAGAGGAAGAGCTCCGGGTCTTGTCCTGGTCAGACGAAGATGATATGGTGTCTTCTCACGGCCGGACGGTGACGAAGATTGTGTGTCCTGGGTGGACGGAGTGGAACTCAGTTATATCTGGAGGACGAAAACGCACCGTTCTCCCGTCCTTGTCGGACGAATTGAACTTGCTTTGTAAATTTGCTCCCGAAGAAGAATTGGAAAATTATCTAGACTGGCGAATCATTCGAATAGCGATCCATTCATCGCTAGTACTTATTAAGAACTGTTATTTTTCTTTGTCGTTAAGTGAGTGGTAAAAAGTTAAGTGCGTTAGAATAAAGCATAATAATTTTATTTTTAGTAAATTCTATATCTCTAAACCTTGGATATCTTAAAATTTGAAGCACTTTCCTAAAATAATTCTTATGCAACCCTACAATTTCGTGAAAAGAATCGGTTGCTCTTCCAGCAACACAATCGGTATATGAAATAATATCAAATAAACAATATTATATTTCATGTCCATCATGTCGGTGAGCCAATATTAGGACATAAAGGTAGTACTTGTAAATAATAAATACAGCAAGTACATGATTGATTGAATATCCGGACAGATCAACGCCACGCGCAGCAGCTTTTGTGATCCCGAGAGCTAGCTCACGTCCAATGAAGGTCACTTCGGTACCCTTCCTTGCTAGCGGGTCCGCCTGGTCATTGCCAGCAATTCCTCCGTACCCCGGCATCCACATCATCAATCAATCAATCAAGTACATGATACATAGCATAGAAATACGTATTTAAAGTGGTATTGATATATGAAAAATTAAATAAAAAATCTAAAATAATAGGATACGGTGGCTTGAAATAGTAAAACTAAAACAAAAATACTCTTACCACCTTAATGAGTGAAGAACTCTAGATACGTATTTCGGTAACTAAGCTGCTATCTTCAGTAGAACCCTGAAACCCCGGAACATAGCTTGAATAACATTAACTTCCCGCAATTTATATCTACACAATTGTTCCGGTTCATTGAGCGCACTTCGTCACGCTTACTGAACCGCAACAATTTATTTAATAATAATATGTTTATTGTCTAACAGAGCAAACCAAGTTAACCAATTTGTCTAAACAACAAGGTAAGACTGGATTATGAACCTAACAAGTTCAAACAAATACAACCATGTAATCAATACATGAAAGATACGTATATGAATTGCTTAAATCCATAACACCACAATTAAGAATATCACATTACTTAAAAATTTGTTCATAATTGCCATATAATTTAGTCTAAGAATTCGTATAAACTCAAATACGGGGTAGGCCCTTTATCAGAATTCATGTGCCTAAGCTTATGAATACACTTTTATAACTATTCAATTCTCTAAGATTAAGGATTTGTTTCACTAACTTAAGATTGTATGTTAACAGGTCGTGACCTGTTTCTGTAATATGCTAGGCAACACTAGACTTTTCTGGTCTACCACCTCTAAAATGATCATTATGCTCTTGAAAAATAATTTTTTGGGGATTCCGAAAAGGTTATTTAAAGAATTACTTGTTTTGCACAGGATGCGTAAATTATAGTCTTTGAGAATTTTTGATTTGAAATTTCTAACCAATTTATGAAATGGTAGTTTAACAAATTGACAAATTAAAAGATAAATTGGGTTCTTGACTGTAAATACTGTTGTAGGGTGTCCTCTCTCCATTGTTAAATCGCCAAAAAATATATAAACCATCCCGGACTAGTAAAAACATCCATGCCAATTACTCGGAGCGATGTCGCAATAACAAAATTAATACAAAGGAGCTCGGGGCAGTAGGTGTATGTACCTGTCTGTCCCGAGTACGGAAATCAGCGTCGCGACGTTATAGGAACGGAAATATGGCGGGGGACAGAGAAACCGAGTCGACTGTCAAACCGTCCGTGTTTTGCTTCCGCGTCTAGCAGAGTTTGCACGATTGAAGCGGTGAGCATCGACAAAATCGATAGCGGTATAAAAATAGAAACGTACTCAGTACGAACGAACGTTTCTTTATTTATCTTTCAATCAAGCATCGAAGAATGTGGCCTGGTGGTTCGGCTGTTTGTGGATACTTCGATGCCTTTCTTCCGGCGTCGTGGAAGAAGATTTTAAATATTTCTTTATTTTGATATACATTTGTAAAACAAACTTATGCCAAAACAAATATTTGGGATCAAACCATTTTACAGTAAAATATTTACTCCGCAAGAAGAAAAAACATAATTTTCCATAAATGATTTTAGAGAAAGAGTCAGACAGATTTCTAAAAGGAGTACTTTCTACCTCCAATTTAGAATATTTATGTTTCCTTTATATTCCTTATAAAATATTTGTTAGTAATATGCAGCGTGCTCTTTTTGTAACGTTACACATAGGTATTTCCTACAGGTAACGTTAAGCAACACAGTAGGCAACCAGTTATACGTTAACGCGTCGTCAGTGTAGATCTACGGCTAGTGCAATTATGCTACTATTACTAATTAATTATCTCTGGCTAGCATGTTGTAAAGGATCTATTATAATTTATTTTTTCTAACGAAAAATTTCCAGCATACCACGAAAATTTTAAATCTACTACGAAACTGTTAAAATTTATTACGAAAGTATAGTGGAATTTGACACGGAAATATTATTTGTGTTGGAATAACAGAGCCGTGAAGAATTTGGCTATGTTAAAAACATAACCAAATTCTTCAACTTGGAATGAAGAAATTATTTTATTCTAACGATTAATTGGGGCAAACAGAACAACATAACAAAGCTAATTTGATAGCATGTTTTCTAAGGACTCTCTTTGTCTTTCAAGACAATTTTGAGTTTATTGCATCACATGAAGTACGTTTACGATCTTTCAGTTCGTCCAAATTCGTATTATTATAAACTTTACTTTTCACGTAGCTCGTAAGAAAGCAGTATATTCGACACAAATCAGCTGATCTTTTGAGGGTACTGCATTCGTGTCACGTTTTGTGAATGTGGATTTGTACGGAATCAACAACTAATGGATTAAAGGAAAGTAAATTTAGTATTTTTCGATGAAAGTTCTAAGTGTCGACCCCACCATTTATTATCTACTATTATTACAAATGATAAGACGGACTTCGCTTCAAAGTCAAAAATGGTTAAATGATTAAAGATTTGCCGTAGTAGTCGTAGTGCGACAATTGTTGAAAAAAGATGATTGGTGAGTGGATTCATGTTTGTTCAGGCAAAAAATGAAAAATGAGATGATTTTTGGAAAAAAAATGCTTTAAATGATTTTTGGTTTCAATTAGTATTACTTATGCGTGAAATAATAAAATACAAACGCGATAGAACATGCCTAACATCAAGTAATCATTTATAATGTAATTTGTAAACAATGGTTAAGGAATCGGGAAACTAAATACAGTAAAACAGCAGAAGTGTCCCCAAAAAACTACATTTGTTAAAAAAAAACGTTATGAACTTAAAAAATGAAATAGATAATGAATAATAAGCGAAATAACGGAATAATGTATGTGTGCTAAGTTAATCGCGGTTGCGACAGTGCGAGTTGGGTCACCTCTGATGTCAATGTTGTGAAAAAGTTAGAATAAAAGAATTTAGATCGATACGTTTTGCAATACTTCGCTGTATGATCATGTGTGAGTACTTGGGCGACTTAGGGGTTCCTAACTTGAACAATGGGGTTCGAAGCGGTGAAGGTAACACCTAAGACGTAGCACATGGCACTTATAAAAAAATACAACACCGGCTTGTCGTGATCGGACCTTGACGAACGGTTCTTTTCCTGCCTCGAACGGACGCAGAGGTGAGTTCCGGGGTTTTATCTGGACAGATGATGATGTTTTCTTGTCGCGGGCGGACAGAGACGAACATTGGGTGTCCTGCGCGGACGGAGAGGAAGTCTGTTAATGTCCTGATCGGTGGAGAAAAAAACCGCTATTGCGCTCCGACCAAACAAAGACTGTTGTCTCGCGAATGAGCCGAAGCGAACTTCCGAAGGGAACTCCGAAAGGGAACTGTACTTGCTTTGAAAATTTTTTCCCGAAGAAGACTTGCAAAATTAACTGGACTAGGGAAGGGTTCAACCTATCAGAGGCCGGCAAATATTCATTTAAAAATATTATGTGAAAACAAAGCTTTACTGTGTTGAATCACGGGTTAATTACGTATTAATTCGTTCAGAGATATTGCAATGAAATACGGATTAAAACGATACACTATATTTAATAAGAGAGAGATTAAATATATTTTAAAATTCGAATAATTAAAATGCATATCTTCTGTATGCCCGAACAGAGAGGGTTTTTGTTTGGCTAGCTGATCCAGGATGATTATTACCCGGGGCTGTTAAAGTGATGACGTATTCGTACTGTCGGAATTTTCAATAACAAATGTAAATCGGTTTATTGCTTAGTTCAAGGAAAAATTTTATATGCGCCGCAGATGTTGATTAAAATCTACGGGAAAACAATTCTCAAACTTACCCTAAATGAATAGTGACAAAACATAATAAAATAATATTTTAGAAGAAAAGAATTGTTCTCTGTTACACGGTGAGTGTGACACTATGAAACTGTTAAAATATTACGCAATAGCAGAATTTGGTTGTTGTCAATAAAGTGCAAAATTTCAACTTTGAATGAAGAAATTTTTTAATTATATTGTTAATTAAGACAAACAAAACAGCAGTAACTGTGGCTTCGTCAGTAAAGAGTGTTTTGTTCAAAATTTCCGCGTTTCCATTTAACAAATTAAACATTGTTTCGAAAAAATCTGTCCCGGTTATTTTATTTTCATCGCAAAGCACTTGATGTTTTCTGTTTTATATGACTGATAACTGAATTTTTTCACAATTTTGTATATATGATACTTCTAGTGTATGTCTACATCTAAAAGCGATTCTAGACACCGTTTCTCAAATAACTTAGGTTATTCAGATTTATGTGTTCTCTTGAAACGTGATTGGTTTTATTTAATTTTCACTGAGAATATAACCGTCTGCCTTGAATTTTTAAAAAATATTGAGCATAGTTTTCGCACATGCTATACGCCTTCAGGACAATTGACTGAAATATGTCCCTAACCCGTTTTAAATTATTATTCTTCGGGTACTACGTTATCATTGTCACGTTTCCATCTTTGCATTACCTGTTCATAATTTAAATACATTTTCTACTTTTTCAATAAAAGATATTTAATTTGTTATTGATGTATGAATAAATATAGAAAAGTAAGTTATTAAATGAATAAAGAAATATTTGACACCAAGAATT
>JARFOC010016833.1:0-10394 GCA_031763485.1 Osmoderma eremita
ATAAGTAGTGTCCTGGTTCTATTATTTAATAAACGAAGAAGTGTAAGAAACGCCAGCCCCTACAATTCCGTACAGGTACATTTAATATAATGTATTTGGAGATATCTGAAGACAGTGATGAACAGGTAAAACGGTGCGAAAACAGGATGTTAAACGTCTCCGTTTATTGCTTTTTAAAAAGGTTTTTGTAATTTTCCACTTTTGTATCTAATAATTCAAAACTATTTAAACGTTTTATATACATATATATAGTCGTGCGTCAAAGTGATATATATTCTAAGCTAAGCAAGCTGTACCACCGATGAAAATCAAAGTATCTTAGGTAGCACACATTCTACAAGACATGGCTAGATACACGATTTTCAAAATATCGAATGGCACTATATACCTATGATGTTACCAACATATGTAGGTAGGTGTTACCTACATAAAGCATCTTTATACACATACTGTGAAAATAAAAATTGAGAGAGAGATATTTCTGGCTTGTACAAAAATAATTTCCAACTTCCCAAATTCATCATTCCTAACATAAACTGTTTAAACATTTACAGTTTTTTTTCTTAAATAAACTTATACTTCGCAATTAGGATGTACTGGAATGTGAAATAGCTCTTCTGGCAGCAATAATTATGTTACGTCTAAGTAACTTTTCAATTTATTTCCAAAGAAATTTGAGTAGTCTAGACGCTATACTACCGCTTGCGTCTGGTCATTTGTAACACCTAGTCTAGACTCTTAATTAGCACTTCACCAGGAATACATTTTGATTATTGCATTTACAATGTAATAAATGAGTTCTTTTACTACAGATATTTAAACAGCAAATAAGTAAAATAAGTGGTGAGAAAGTTTGGTTTAATTAGTGGTTTTATATGAAATGAACTAGATTCAAAAAATATATATATAATTTTCTAACAATTAAATTGACTAGCTTACACCGTAAGAGGTTGACTTTTAAGCTTCACCTATTTTGTAATCTTAAATATATATCCAATGCCGTGAAGCAATGAAGTCAGCTAAGTTGATCCAACTTAAAGATCTAATAATAAATTTTGCGCAAAAGCTTTATGCTGAAAGACCACCCATACAAAAAGTCATATTTTTTTTATCCTAGTTTGTGTGGACTCACACATATACCCACTTTTTCTTGAAGCGACAACTTTTTCATGATATTAGTTTTTGCAGTAGGTCTTCTGATAGAGGTGTCACTCTATGCATTTTTAGAGCTTTCGTTTAGTTTTTCAACATTTGTGTATCTTCGAGGTAATTTTACGTCTTAGGTTAAATTTGCTATTAGTAAAGGCAATATTTTAAGGTACAATTAAATAAATTTTTATCATCGTTGACGAATTAATAATCTTATAATCGCGGATTGTCTCTGTCCGTGTAGACATTATCCACCTTCTTCTTTAGGGGTTTGCTGTAGACTCTGAATTTTATAGGAATGAATGGTGCGTCATTAACCGAGTCCATTACCTATATTGCATTGACCCTTCGTTAATTCGTATTTCTTTTTAAATAAACTAGTAATATTATAATATAAGTCCAATGTTACCACACGCCATCCATTAACTTTGTGTGTTGTTTATATATCTTTTGTTCCTTGTTATCATGTCTCTGCTCCATAGGACGGAATTAAACGTACCTGAGGTTGCTCTTTCTCTCTTTTTATTCTGTCTTTTATAGTTTCGCTACATATTCCTATGATTTGCACGTCTCTATAACGCAATCGTCATCTAATATGACATCTTCATTCTTATCTCTAATGCACATATCCAGACCAAAATTCTGGTATTCGTCAAGTTTCAACTTTCTGAACATGTAGTTGAAGTCGTTATCTTGCGCTATTATGCTTTAGTTATATCGATAAATATCATAGGAGCTTCCCGATATATTGCTCTCCTTTTTTGCATGATTTGTGTTTGACAGAACAGGTTGCCTATGATTGAGCCTCCCGCGCGGAATCCGGTTTGTTCTTCACTTTCGAATGGTCTGTATTCTTCGTCAATTCGTTCCGTCGAAATGCTTCCTTAAATTCTACTCAGTGTATTGATGATATTAGTATCTTTTCCATTTTTTAATTGCTCTCAATACGTCCCCAGCGCCGGAATAGCGCAGTGGTAAGAACGCTTCTATGGAGAAGTCGATGGTTTAAATCACCGCCCGGGCATCGATTTTTAAGTCGGTCACAGCGAGGTGGTCTGTACCTTTCTGTGTTGAGGAGTAAAATCAATGCTGCTGTCCTCTTATGGCTAGGAGGAGAAGTAACATAGCAATACACTTCACACAATACATACCTACACAACCTATTATAGAGTGAAATAATAGACCTAAAGGCCGCAGTAACTAGTTTCTGCATTAGGAAACAAACAACAACAATACGTCCTCAGCTTCAACTTCTATTTCTTCGTCCTGATTTACATGTGTGGCATCTATTGTGCTTTCATATCGTGTTCTATCTCCTTGGAGCAGTTCTTTATAATATTTTGTTAGACTGTCAAGAGGTATGATATTTATAAAATGCTTTCCTCGCGTTTGTTGTCGATTTTAACACTTTCGGTGTTGCTTTTGACTTTTTTTCTTCGACATTTCGGTTCATTTCTTGCCACGTTTTCCCCCATCTTGACTTGCATTTTTTTCCTAAATATTGCTTGGCTCTTATATCGTATCCTACCTTCCATGTTTTTTTTGTGTTTATCAATCTATGTTTAAAATATAATTTTCGTTATTGTAATTATTTAACACCAACCATGGTATTAAATAAGTTGCTAGATGTAATATCGAGCGAGACCATTAAATACAATATCAGCAAGAGAATTTTATTGGTTGCTAATAGTCGGATTATAAATATTATAAACAAATAAGTTGCTGTATTAATACCAACTTTTTGTTTTTTAATAACTTCGAACTACACAGTAATAGTTCTTTCGATTGTATAGCCCAACAATGAATGTTGGAAATCAATTTCGGCATTCGACTTTCCAGTATTTCATAATATTATTATATGAACAATTGGATAAATGTCAGCCCCCTGTGACTTGGTCACGTGTCGACTTCAAGTATACTGTCTCTTTGTTACCTTAGATAAGGCTTCGTTTGTAGATGTAATTTCAGGATTGGTGGGTGGATTCTTAAACGCACTTTCCTTATTTTATTGACCCTTGTTGGGGCGCTTATAACTCGTATACAATTTCTGCTGCCTGTATTTTGCCTCTGTCTGGGAAATTAGCTTGGGTTGTAAGTATAGTTTGTCAAATTCAACGTTTGATTGTCTCTTTACTTTTGGTGCCTTTGTTCCTTGGCTTTTTTCCCAAACGATACCTGAAAAATGATTTCTTCATTACACCGTTCCGAATTCTTGAACTGAAACGGCCTTATAGTACAACTCCACGACACTTAGCATTTACTTCCACACAAAAACATCAGTTGTACGTTTTATAGCTTTTGTATATGCCTGAAACTGTCCGCCTGTAATTAAATAATGTATTACATATTGATAAACAGCCTTCATGGATCTAATATCCGATGCGGCAGGCACAAAGCAAAATGTTCATTGTATTCGTAAAAATAAAACAAGGTGGAAGTCGGTAGAGGTTTTTTGTAACTACTTCAAAAACGTACAAATTACAGAGATCACAAAATCTGCTTGTAGGCCCACTATTTGTATATTTGGGTTATAAAGTGAAATAATGACAAAATCCTTGTACACTATATTGACGAGATTATCTAAGGCCCGCTTGACATGATGCATAATTCAGTATACAATTCTGTTCGTTGTTCTGTACATGATTTCAGGTACAATTTTCTATGCAGAATTTTATTTATCTACTTGCCTACACATGCGGGCAAACAATCTTTTAAAATAGTGCAGTGTTTAGACTATATTAATCTTACTGTGAAGCCCCGTTTTCCGTATGCATTTCTCTGAATCACTCCTTCTTTATTGGCATTCAAATTGTAAATATAACCTCTACGAAGCCAAAAGGACCACACGCAGAATGACTGCGGAGGGAATGGTTGAGCGCAGGCCTCAGCTTCCTGAAAGTGAGCAAACCGGGGACATGCTCCTGGACGATATGACAAAAAAAAAGAATTTACCACAAAGCTTAGCTGCTAAAGCGAATGGGATAGAGACACCATCTTGAAACTGAACAGAAATGCCGTTAGATGGTACACGGATGGCACCAAAACGGCGGAGGGAATTGGAATAGGGATATATGGGCCCAGAACCATCGAAAGCTTGGGCCTGTACCAGAGTGTCTTCCAGGCAAAAACATACGCCATTGAAAGATGCGTCCAGTTCAACATTGATAGGAACTATCAAAAGCAAGAGATTCTCATAATGTCTGATGGTCAAGCAGCCATCAGGACACTGAGCTCAAATATAATCAGTTCCAAGATGGTTTGGGAGTGTCTAGGAAAACTAAACGAGCTAAGCAAAAGTAACAATGTAACCCTTCTGTAGGTTCCGGAACACACAGGAGTGGAAGGAAACGAAATAACAGACATCCTCGCTAAGAAAGGGGCTATAATACCATTCGTAGGGCTTGAACCCTTTTGCGGGATAAGTAGCAGCACAATACTGGAGAAACTTAATAGTGAAGAAGAGCAGAAAAAATCCAAATACTGGGAGAATCTCCAGGGAATTGTGCAAGCTAAAACTCTTCTGGGAAGCCATAACCGGAAGGGATTTGTAGAATGCAGCAACCTAAGTAAAAATAACATTCGCATATTGACAGGGATCCAAACAGGCCACTGTAAACTGAAAGGACATCTGATTAGGCTTGGAATATCAGAGGAAGCCGATTGTAGATTTTGTGGGGAATATCCATCCACCTACTCTCAAACTGTGCTGCACTGGGCAACTCAAGGGCTCTGCACCTGCGGGCAAGTGAAATTGAGTTACCTAACCTCAGAAGGCCTTTGACATTCTGCAATATTAAAAAAGAATAGGACTGTACGGCCAGCTGTAGATACAGCCAGATCTTTTAGGTCGCAGTGTATTATTACCCTTACTCTACATACATACATACAACCTCTAGGAATACGTTTTCCGACACTGTCGATACAATTCTTCTGCGCAACTTGTGTGCGCACTTTCTGAAGGGAATTTTGGTTGGAAATAGAAGTTCTACTTAAAAATCTGCACGGGAGAAAATCATAACCAAATTCTGGTTAACTTTACCACAAATGTGTTTACTTTTTTATATTTTTCTGTAGGTATGCGACTCGTATCATTGTGTGTTGTGCATGAATTCAGGTTCAAGCAATTTGGAAGGGATATCCACTTTTACCGAGCCTTCTTTGCAATACTTCCAGGCTGGCTCGTACCTAGGTACAATGCTACTTGATTTATTTACGAACTACAATATTGCAGATCTTCTCGTAAAGTTATAGATAGAACTTCCATATAATAATAATAGTTTTAAAAGAAAATTTACTCACTGGAAGTTCGTATAAACGCCGTAACCTAAATAAAAACGTTCGCTGAGCAATGAGAATAGGACATTTTTGATGTCAGATCCAAATTACCGCGTATACCTATAAAATCTCATTTGATAAAGGATTTGTAATTCGAGAAGGATTCTCTAAATCGCACAAACCGAATAGAATTATGCGTTGGGTTTCAACTTCAACCTAATCGGGGTCTTTAAAATCCTCCAACCGCTTGCATACCTCAGGCTTTTTGTTCCGCGCTTTAAAAGCAACAGCAGAAACCCGTAGTCTCAGACCTCAAGTTCACCTGCATCTAGAAAGTATTCGAGCATCGTGGTGTTTTCGCCACAGCCCCACCGACGGCGAACTGATGAAGACTTGCAGTATCTCTCTCCGCTCGAGGTTTTATTCATAAAATAGCAATCGAATCCGTTGTGTCTGTCGTAATATCGGCGGTAGGATAGAGCGAACAAAAAGGCGTTCCGAGTCGGTTTCTGTAGTAAAGCGGTGTGCGTATACATTTGTACAACATATCGTGCACTCAATAGTCAATACGGAGTAAGGATTGTGCAAAGTCGAGCGCGCATGGTGTAGAAACCGGCGATCCGAACCCGGCGAGTGTGACGATTATAAACGCGAGTTTGTGAATGAACTTGACGGTGGCAGAAGTAGAGCGCTAGTTCCATCTGGTAAATATGCCGAAAGTAATATTAAAAAATTTAAAAATAACAATAGTTATTTTATATTTTTACGTAGTTTGTTCCTTTAATTTTTATTCTAAGTACAACGTATTTTTTAAATGATATTAATGTGCACTACAAATTTTCTATTTTAAATTAATAAGATCCCAAAATTTGTACATGCAAATTGGCATTTCATAAATATATATTCCCATATGCCCGGAAACTATTTTGAATTTATCATATTACAATAATTTCACTTACTTTAATCACTTAATTCAATTACAATAAAGATCTATGAATCTATAATCTTGATAATCTAAATAACTGTGTACTTACTTATACTTTGTAGTGGATTTATGAATAAAATATTTCAACCACTTTCAATAGGAGCATATTTTGAAACTCTAAATGCATTTTATGGAACATTACTCTACTTATTCCTTGTTGCTATCTGGAAAAAAAGTGTAATTAAACAATAAAGTTTGTTGATAAGGATTAATTGGTACTACCTTAACATAATAAAATTGATCACCTTTATTTATTTTTTATTTAATGGCTCTGCCGTTTTGCTGTAGGGCTGCAGCTATCGTCAACAAGAAAATTAGAAATAATAAAGTGCAGTACTAAAAGGATATTAAAATTAATCACTAAAAAGAATTTCATATTCTGTACTACCTATTAGGATTTTCTTGTACACCAATTCTCATCTTAAACGAATAATAAGGTATTCTTTCTTTTACAACAATAGCTTTATTTTTCTCTAAATGTATTTTAGAATTCCTATCTCCAACTTGTAATATTGAATTAAATAATTATTATATTGTTTACACAAGACAGAGGACTACGAAGAAGTACGAAGTAGTTTCAAATAAATTGTAACAAAGCAAGATTTGATTTGATTGCAATAGTTCACATCTCACGTGTTAATTACACTGAACAACAAAGTTTTTACCCATAAGTAGTAACTAATAAAATTAAATAGCGCATATAAGATTCAAATTATTGGATAGGAAAGAGCATCTTGTTTCTGGTGGAGTCACGGAGAATTCGCAGTTTAAAATCGGCATCAACCTTCGTTTTGTTATATAGAATGCAGGGTAATTTGATGTATAGCAATGACATTCGTAAACTTATTAATTGGAGGTTACTCATAGATTCACCCAAGACTAGTCTAAAAGCCGTATTATTACACAATGAAAACCTATGCCTTTCTGTTCGAATAGGTTCAATTGGATCTTTCTACTACTTTCTACTAAAGAAACATTGAAAATTGTTTGATATTGTTGACAACATGAAAATTATATTGGAAAAGACAAAGTATAAAGACTATTTTCAACATCAACCAACAGTATTTTTTACCCATTGGAGGTACAGATACAGGGTTACATCATATTACTAAAGAGATTTATTCTAGGATAGACAATTCTCCTTTGTGCGTTAATTTATCAGTGATTTTAATAAAGCTTCGATTGTGTATATAAATTGCAAAAATACGGCGTTAGAGAAATTGCTAATGAATGCCTGAAACGTTATGTACACCATGAACACAAAAGTCTCGTGATTTAGACCCAAAAACAAACTAGTATATTCGAATCTTACTAAATTGAATGTTTATAGGTTCTGTATCAATACTGATATACAGCATTTTATGGCAATGTTAAAAGTTGAAATTTGTTGTTTAGTGTTACTAAGAAGTGTAGAAATTTCTAATGTTTGTATTATTACATAATGGGAAACCTGTACGTTTGCGTTGAAATAGGTTCAATAAGCTCTTCCTGCGAAAGAAACTTGAAAACTTGACAATTCTATTGGAAAAAATAAAGTACAAAAGCAATTCTCAACATCAATCAACATTATTTTCTACCCAGTAGAGGTACGAACACAGCTTTAGATCATATTACTAAAGAAATTTATTCTAGCTTAGACAAGTCGCTTTTGTACGTTAATTTGTCATTGACTTGCAAATGAATGCCTGAAGTACCATGTACCATCCAAAGTACACCATGAGCACAAACGTCTCTTCATGAAGACCCCAAAAATAAACTAAAACTAGCTAGAACCCCCAAATCTTACTAAAGTGAATGTTTATAGGTTCTCTGTCAATATCGGTATTTTATGGCAAAGTCAAAAGTTGAAATTTGTTGTTCGTGGTGTTAAGGATTGTACAAATTTCTAGTATGTGTGAGTAAATCATTTACATAAATAATTGTAATTTTAAAGAACCATGTTGAACGCAAATTAAGTCATTAAAATTCATGAAAATTACCAAGAGTTGAAGGGTCAAAATATGCGCGTTTTCGAATTGTAGCTGTTATTAAGTTTACTTTAAAATAATTCTGCCTGTTGCGTTTTTACATTCCTTTTCCATAGATTTTGTGATCTATAACAATAAAAGGGAGATTTATAAGCAAACACTGCCTACCTAGACTTTATCTGCTTTGTTACAAAGAACTGTGTAAAAATAAGTATAGGTATTTGATTTTGAAACTAAATCAGGCTAAGTGTGTTATTGGCAGAAACGTACTCCTAAGCTAAATCAGGTCAATAAAAATACGTTAATCGAAAAGTAAATGGATCGTGATTTGTACTTGAGATTTTAAGTACTGTATTATATTTTCTTAATCTTTAAATGAAGTGTAACAGACTGAAAGATTCGTAATTTTCAAATCTTTTAAAATTCGCCTAAAAATGATTTACAAAATTCGATATTGCTACAACTTTGTAATTTACTTCCCTTTTTTATTTAAGGGATTTACCGAGGAGGTAATTGAAACTTAAATTCCCATACATACATTTGAATGAGTTATAATTAAATGAACATTAAACGAAG
Source organism: Osmoderma eremita (assembly GCA_031763485.1). Classification (NCBI taxonomy): domain Eukaryota; kingdom Metazoa; phylum Arthropoda; class Insecta; order Coleoptera; family Scarabaeidae; genus Osmoderma; species Osmoderma eremita. Next base: position 8,953 of record JARFOC010016833.1, read on the forward strand.
GTCCAACAGAACACCATTGCGTTTGTCAATAGGGTTCAAGTTCAGATTAGCCTTGTGAGACAGAAAACTGATTTATAAAAAAAGATTTAATTCCAGAAGGAAAATTGTATTATTTAGTAAAACATATCAATGCCACTGTAAATCATATAATCCGCAAATGCCAATCGTTACAAGGTTGGCTGGTGCATACGACTATGTTGATTGTAGGTAGATTAAAATCCTTGGTGAAAATAATTAAAATACTATTTTGGTTCGGTTCATGTTTATTTTTACAGTAGTACATGCTAATCACACACTTCTCTGTATGGGCAAATCCATAAATAGCAGACGGAAAATAATTTTTGCAAATTCCAATGCAAGTTCCCTAAATAAGTAGTAACGGATCTTTAAAAGTGACAGGAAAAAAGAGTCGTATATTGAAAATAAACTTCGAAAATTCAATTAATTAGGAATTGTAGTCAACGTAATCAAACCACAGCTTTCCGTTTTTATTTTAAAACTTTTTTAAGAGCACAAACTAAAAAGGCATGTGATTGACAGTAAGGCAAATATAAAAAAAACATAAAAACCGAAAGCTCGCGCAGAACAATAAAGCTGTGGTTTGATTGCGCTGGCTACAATTCTCAATAAATTCAATTTTCGAAGTCTAACCAGTATAGCCCATACTGTCCACAACTCTATTGAAAATAAAGCGCATTTGGTGTAATCTTAATTGTGAAATCGCTTTGCGGATTGGTGCCTTATTTATTAAAATACTTTATAAGTTGAATGTGCATGCACATAGTGTTTGTATACTCCATAAACTACACTGGTCAACAAAATTGCAGATTTATTTTGTCCGACGAGGTAAAGTGGGTGAACTTGCTAGTACTTTCCACACTTATTTCATATCGGTTTCCAGAATTTTCTATCAGGCAGGATTTCAGAGTGACAATGCAATGAAATTTTGTGAACGTATATACTATAATATGTGAATAAATCATGAAAAACTGACGTACAAAGTGATATATTTACTTGGAAAATGTGCTGATATATGACTTTCGGCTGTACCGGCATCAGAAACATCTATCTTCAGCGTCCAGCAATAGTCTACAAACATAGCAGGGCTCCTATGCCTTGGTATCATCAGCACTTTCATGGTCGCTTAGTCTCATGTTTTGTGGAGGTACAGCCACGGGTAATTCCGGACTGTGAGGTACTGGTCTCAGTGCAGATGGAGTATTAGGATATTTTGCAGTATGTTTGGATGTAGAAGCCATACCACTTATATTTGTTAGACAAAAATAGCAATCGGTAATATGATCTGATGGTTCCCTCCAGAGCATAGGAATAGCAAAAGGCATATGTTGTTTACCTTTTGCCCACGCTGTAAGAAGTCTGACATACGTAACACAGCAAATATGGGGAGCCCAGCTTTTGTCTTCATCACCTACTTTACACTT
>JARFOC010016863.1:0-10392 GCA_031763485.1 Osmoderma eremita
TTCTTTTTGTTTCTTGTTTAACACCCAGGTCTCACAGCTATACAATAATGTGGGCTTTAAGATGGACGTGTAGAGCCCTAATTTTGTTCTGATCGACAAGTATCTGGAACGGATTAAATGATTTACAGCCCTTGCACTTTTATTGGCTTTCATAATTCTCATGTTAATTTCTTTTTCTTCATTTTGATTACATAACCTTAAAGTAAGATCCTATTTACAGTGATAACCTTTTGCGTTATCTATTGCGTTTCTTTATTGTTATTATTCTAACAGTACAGTGAAATCACCAGAGGAACTTAATTCAAATATACTTTGCCTATCATTAAATTAATATACGATAAATTTTTGTCAAACAACCTTCATCCCGGATTCAATTTCAAGTGACTATTAAAACTGCTATATCAAAGATAATAATTGGAGGACTATATGTGGGTTCATAAATTTCAATTTCAAAATCAGTTGCACCATAAATGTATCTGGGTCCTCGTTGTAGCCTATGTACGTTTCCACGATTTTTCAAGTATTGAGATTCAACTTTAAAATTGTAACTAAGTTTCGAACTTTGCATAATGTATCAAAAACAATTATTTGAATCAAAGGTTTCGAAAGATTCGTCTTGGTAATTGAAACGTAGTTAAGTTAATGATAAAGAATTTGTAACTTTAGCTTTAACTAGAAAATTAGACTGTTTCAAATCAATTGTAAGGTATAAGTAGTAATGAACACAAATTTTAATTGTTTAATGATCTTTTGCAGTTCTTTTTGCATATTATGTTTAGTAACCAAAATTGCTTATAACTAACAAACAATGTTTGAATATAGCAAAACATAAAAAAATTATAATGAAACATTTATAGTAGAATTCTTTCCCTTTTTCGACGCACTCCTTTCTAATAGATGCTTTATTATAAAATATTTGGGCACTACAATACAATTATTCTTCTCTTTGCTATACGTCTGTCTGAATGAAGCCAAAGGATAATTAAATGGAAACGATATTTTTGTTGACGAACGAGCATACTAAAAGCTTACGCGGATGTTGGAAAAAAGTGCCACCGTTGGTGCCAAAAATACCAGACCACGCGGGCATGACAAACCGCGAAGATATTGAAAACATGCTTGGTCGTTAGAATCTAAATAGCTGCATACAAAAAAAAATTATCCGTTGAGTGAGACTTTTCTACAAAGTACGAGATTTTTAAGTAAATAAGATGGCAAAAGTATTATACTTGAGTGGAAGTTCCATATTATTATTGAAATACAAAGTAAATGGTACCTATATGCATTTTTACTGCGCATGATGCGAACACTAGCCACGACACACAACAAAACTCATGAAAAAGTTTCATCGTGGATTCGCACCTCTAGAATTGATGTCCTACAGTACTCTCATGTGTGCGGACGTTTACATTTCCACACTGTTAACGTATACTCTGAGCGAGCTTCAGCGAACGTTTCCGTCTGTACTCCGCATTTATCGGATCGAGTCATAGTTTGCCTATGTACCTACATATATTGTAATGTATAAACATAATTATTTGACGTTTTCCTTATATGTAACTAAACTTTACTACAATTGCTACTCAATTTTTTTGCATATAATAATAAAAGAATGTACACGATAGTTTTTTTTAAATTAATAACCCTGTTAGGAGGTTACATCATTTGAATGTTGACCAGCATTTTTTATTAATAGATGTAGCACAGCCCGTATCAATTAAACTTGTAAAAATTGTTAATTAATTAATATGTATCTTAATGGTAGAATACAAAATATGTCTTTCATTATACAGGCTGTTTCAGGATTATATTGAAAAAATAAAATTTTGGTTACGGGCATCAAAATAAGAAAAAAACTTCCTATGAAGCTGTATCCACAAACGCTTCGTTCAATAGTTGCAGTCATTCAAAGATTAGGGTCTAAATCTAGTTTTTTTTTATTTTTTCTATAATTTGGAAACAATTGTGACCTGCTAAGGGAATGACTTCTTATAAGTAATTTTTATTGTAAAACCAGCAAAAGTGAAAAACGTAATACATAATAAGAACAGAGGAGATTATTAACAGTAACGACAAAGCTTCAAAGAATTTGTTCAAAAATGTTCGGGAGTCACGTCTGTACAAGTTTGAACAACTCTGTTTCTTAATGCCCCAACGTTATCCACCGGTTGTTCGTACACTTTTTGCTTGATGGCACCCAATACAAAAAAAAATCTAACGGCGTTAAATCTGGTGGCCACGCAGGGTAAGCAGCAGGCCCTCCAAGGCCGATCCATCGTCCAGGGTAGTGTACATTTAAGCATTGTAGCGTGTTCCTAGCATAATAAGCAGTCTAGTTGCAATCGGCTTTTACGTCTGAGGTTCAAACGAAAGTTGTCTAAGAGGTCATAGAAACCGTTCAATAACAGGTTTAAGATTCCATCCGCATTTAATCGAAGGGGAACAAAATATGGTCCATTAAATGAGACTCCTGTATCCCCAACTACACCGTGCACTGAAATTTGTGTTGAAAATTATATTCACACACTATGAGAATTGCCGAAAGAATGGCAGGTAGGGTTACTACTACCAATACACAAGAAAGGCAATAGTAGCGATTGGAATAATTATAGGGGTATAACGCTGCTGAGCACAATAGTTAAATTGTTTGAAAAAATACTAGAGAAGAGGTTGCGAAGGGAGGTGGAACCACCCTTGTCGGAAGATCAGAGTGGATTTAGAAAAGGGAGGTGTACCCAAGATCACATATTTCTATTGAAAGAACTTACTGACAGAACTCTCGCCACGGGAAGAATAGCATATCTCGCCCTCGTAGATATAGAAAAGGCATTCGATAAGGTATCGAGCAGAAAAATCTGGGAATCGCTAGAGCAAAGAAGAGTAAGTAGAAAACTAATTAGAGTAATCAAGAGCATGTACAGCAGAAACATGAACAGAGTTATAAGTGAGAATGAAATGTTCGAAATATTTACTACAAAAGAGGGAGATAGACAAGGAGGTGGCTTAAGTTCGCTACTTTTTATCACCTTCATGGCTGAAATAATGAGGGAGGTAGAAAAAAGAAGTAAACCACTATACATTGGGTACAGAAATTTGGAAAGAATTGGTGTATCTCATTGGGTCTTTGCGGATGATGTGGCTATAATTACAAGAATTGGAGAAGAGCTAGAAGACGACTTAAAGATATGGAACGAGGTGCTATTAAAGAACGGGATGAGGATGAACAAATCAAAGACAGAAGTGATGATAATATCGAAAGAAAAGAAGGAAATAGAAATAACAATAGAGAATGAACAGCCAGAACAAGTAAGCAACGTTCAATACCTAGATCTAATGCTCGAAGAAACACGGAATAGACATCGGCAACAGAATTGGAAAAGCAAATAAGGTGTACTATGCGTTGTATAAAGGTTTCTTAAACAAGCAGGAGGTGTCAAGGGAGCCAAAGATAAATGTTTAAAAGGCTATATATAGACCGACACTTATGTACGGTTGCGAATCTTAGACATTAACGAACCAAGAAAAAAGCAAGATCAGAGCAGCAGAGATGAAGTATCAGGGGAGTATCAAGAATGGGTCGCATTAGGAATGAAAATACCCGGAAAGAACTAAATATTATACCCATGGAAGAATTTATTGAGCAACGACAGCTCGGATGGTGGGCGCATTTGCAAAGAATGAGCACCTCAATGCTGGTGAAGATGGTGTGGGAATCAAAAATACAAGACAAGAAGAAACGAGGTAGGCCAAAACAAACATGGGATAATATAGTGGGAAAAATTCTAAAGAAGAAAGGATCAGAATGGAATGAAGCAAGAAAACTGACAAGCAATAAGAAGGAATGGAACAAATTTATAAAGAATTAATGAAATAGATTAGGTTAATTAACCACTCCACACCCAATGGGTATAAGGGAATGTGTAAAGGGATGAGAATTCCACTGATATAGGATACCTCCCCTTGTAAACGTAGCTTCGTGGGTCATTTTGTACATGGTTTGCAAACCATACACAAATACCCTTTGACGTGGTAAATCATCGGGTAATAAGTCTTCGACACGCTAAACGTGGTAACGATGGCGCTGATCGGCTCTCAGCGTTCTCCAAACAACACTGGGTGTTATTTGTAGATGGTTAGCGGCTCTTCTCACACTCGATGTAGGTTTCTCGTCAAAGTAATTTAAAATGTTGACTGTTCTCCTTTCGTTTTGCAGCGGTGCAAAACGCCCGTCACAATAATGTGCCACAGCAAATGATCCTGTTTCTTCCTACCTGTCGAAATTCGTACTAAAAACTGATGAGCAACTGCAATCTTCTACCTGGATACCGCAATGCATATTTACGGCGTGACAGGACTTATGTAACAGCAGCTTACTACTAAGTCTAAATACCGCAATGCATATTTACGGCGTGACAGGACTTATGTAACAGCAGCTTACTGCTAAGTCTAAATGCGTGCGACAAAACTGAGCGTGGCGCAAGCACTACCTCCGGTGCGCAGTATGAATCATAATTTAGGCGAGTCGTTGCTCAAGCAGTACACATTTTTATACCGGCAAATGCAGCGTAAGCTATTTAATATTTTTTACATCAAATCAAAACATTTTCTGAAAAAAATAAAAGAGACAAAAGAGTTTATCAAATGAATCTGGCTTAACTATCGTAATTTTTATTTTACAAAATTCCACCTCAAAAGAAGTTTCAATGCAAAATACACACTTTACCACTTCGTATCTTTGAAGGACTGTAACTATTTAACGAAGGATATGGATACAACTTCATAGGAAGTTTTTGTTTTATTTTGGTGCCCTGAACCCATATTTTATTTTGTTTTATATAACCCTGAAACATCCTGTAGAGTGTGTATTTTATTATAATCTATTCATTATCATTCTGGTTCTGTTTTAAGATGTAAGAGTATGAGACAATAGAGAATTGTTATTTAACGTTTCCAAAAGCTTTGTATGCATAAGTGAATACTTACTTGTAAACGTTTGTTGTTACGATAAATTTCATGTCCGCCGCAGATACGTTCCCATAGAAACTTTGCTAGAATCGTTCCCTAATCTGCAATTTAGAACTTCAAACTTGTCGTAAACCAAAACTTTAGTAGCACGTCTTTGTCGTATTATTTACTGCAGATCAGTAGGGTTATAATGAACTATCATCGATAACAGAGTACAACGTTAGAAGCATGAAAGTACGCGACTTTGCGGTGAAGATTGTATTTGCTATCATTCGAGCATTCAACAGCGAATTAAATTGTGACGCAACGGAAACGGTATATCTTTGCTCTGCATTTCACAGACGCGACGTAGTCAATTCTTTTAAAATACGTGTTTACAATAATATGGGCAGCAAAGCTTTAGGGAAACGGATACGATGCGCTATTGACATCAGTCCAAAACATATATATTTGCTTGTCTATTCTATTGAATCGGTGCAATTCGTGTTCACCTACGTATATACAGTATGTAAGGGATATTATTGTCAAATCTATAATGTAGGTACATCAGCAACAACAAAAAATTTTCCTTATTTCTATAGTTTATTTCTACACAAAATTGCAAATGTGCTAACAACTCCGCTTTTAGAATTAGTAAACAAATGTTTTCAAGAAGGCATTTTCCCGACCCAATTAAAAGTTGTCCCGGTCTTCAAAAGTGGTGACATCAACGAATGCACTAATTACCGCCCAATAGCTATATTACCATCGATATCACAATTATTCGAACGACTGATATCTTACATTCTCGGCGATAAATGACATCTCAACGTCGAGCACCGTCAAATACTTAGGATTAACCTTGGATGGTAAGTTGACGTGGAGGGCACATATCAACGAACTAGCGATGAGACTAGTATCCTCTATATATATATATGATCCGGAGGATGAAAAATCATGGTGCAACTAAAACGGCATACTATGCAAATTTTCATAGCAGGCTGCTCTACGGGATCCTGCTTTGGGGAACATCGCCGCAAGCAGAAAGAATTTTTGTTCTTCAGAAAAAAGCTGTTCGAGTCCTCTGTCAACTGAAAGTAAAACAAAGCTTTTTCAGCAAGAAAAAATACTCACGCTACCATCACTTTATATACTTGCCGCCCTTCAGTTTGTGATGGACAACCTACGGAAGTTCCATGCCAACGGTGCCTGCCACGACTACGAAACCAGAAATAGGAATAACATGAGAATCCCGTATCATAGGGTCCTGGTGTCTCAGCGGTATGTCGACTATTGGGGTCCAAGAATTTATAATAAATTTAGTCATCTTCAGACATCTGACACAAATAAGATGTTAATTAAGGCGAAAAAATGTTTACTTAATCATACGTACTATTCTCTTGAAGAATTTTTAAATTCGAGTATACATATGTCATTACATATAATTTTAATCTGTTGTTTGTAGCAACTGTTTCATAATTTTGTATTTGTTATATACATTTTTGACGTTTCTTGTAATGTTCTTATTACAATGAATAAACCTATATTATTATTATTATTATTCTTGTACAAAACATTAGAATCGGTGTGTTTAATTATAGTTTTTAAAGAAAATCTATTTAGTTTGCTTTTTAATCAAGATCGCGATAGCGGTTGCGTTAGAAAGCAAACACACATATGAGCGATAGCGACCTATAGTCGTCCCGTTTTTGAAGCAGTATTTTTTTGTTATTTAACCGTGGGTGGTTCGTCCAAATCAAAATGGAACCGACTGCAGCCGATTTATATGCCGGAACCCACAATGGGATTATGGGAAAAATCTATTTCGGGCTATAAAGATTTGTGGAAATTCCCGAATTGGCTGGGAGGCATAGACGGCAAACAAGTAACTATCAAATTACTTTTCCTAGTGAAAAGAAATTTGTATTGTTCTGATGGCGATTATTGACCCTGAGTGTACCTACATGTATGCAAATAGCATACATGTAGGTACAGGTAGGGGTTCCCAAAGTTTTTCTTAGGCGGGCCAATTTAATATTACCGAATTTTTTGGCGGGCCAATAAAAACGGAATAAAATCAAAACAATAACCACGATTTTTTTTGTTTTAAATATATTTAACTATTTCTTTTTTTTATTAGTATACTAAATTTAATATAAATATAAATCTTTAATTATATATTTATTAAAACAAAAAAAAACTGAAATCCATCTTATTACATAATAAAAATATAATATATCGTATCGATATCGCGAGCCGAATTCACAGGCTTTGCGGGCCGCACTTGGCCGCACTTGGTGGATATGGTAAAAATAGCGGTATTTTCGAAGCATCAGCTATGGGTCAAAAATTTGAAAATGGCACCCTTAATACTCCACCAATCAGATCTCTACCAGGTGAAGGCGAAGAAGTTTCGTGTGTTTTAATAGGGCATGAAGATGACCATTAGAAGTAAAACTTGAAACAGCTATCAAACTTGTTGCTAGGGTTGTACTAGTTTGCAGAACGGTTTGCCGGTGAGAGAACACAAAAGAGGCAATTGGCCAAAAATTTGTAAATGGCACTCTTTACGCTCCACCAAGCAGATTTCTACCATCTGAAGATGAAGATGTCCTTATTTAATGAGGCTATTTCCCTACAGACAGTCAGGACATAATAACAACAAAGAAAATTTTAATTATCATTGATGCAGAGCTGGACGCGTTGTAGAGAACGCATTTGGAATAATTGCACACAAAGGGCCATTATTTTTTAGACCATTAGAAGTAAAAGTTGAAACAGCTATCAAACTTGTAAAAACAGTTTGTGTTGCACAACCTTCTGTGTATAAAAAATATCGAACAACAATTTGTGCAGTGCAATTTCATACTATATTTTATTTTTAATACCTACATTCTTTTGTTAAACAATATGCATATTCCTAAAATATAAAGGCTGTACTCAAATGCATTTGAATTGAAATAAATATTCAAATTGTTTTGTTGTTCCTTTGTAAATGACCAACATTCTTTCTCTAAATAAAATACATAAGTAAGCTTTTTGAATACATAAATTAAGCTCAGAAAACATTCCAGCAATTATAATGGGAACGGTCGGCGATACAAATACATATATTTTTCGATTATTTGCTTTTTCTCAGCTAAAAACTGGCTTTATTGTAACGGCTTAGAACAGGGGGAATAATTATTTTTTGCTTGCCCGATTTTATAGGTCATTGTGATATCTCGTAGAAATTATCTAAAATAATCGTTTGAGATATTTATGTAAATGGCCCGACCCTTCAGGATTATCAACGAAGACGGCTTTGAAATTATGTTTCGTACAATTAAAATTCTAAAATAAAACGTTGGTGCTTACACAACTAATTGGAAGTTGGAAATTATTATTTTCCTACATTTTGGCTGCTTGAATTGAATTAAATTCGATTCCAGAATAAACTTTAAGCACTTCTGAAAATCAAATTACAATTCCTTAAAATTTATATTGTGAATTTACATATGGTAATGACACCATAAATTCTCTTGATCTACGATAAATATCTAGGGGATTCATTCAAATGTTCGGAGTTTGGGTTCTTTTATACATATGTGGGAAAAAGGGGAATAGGGATACGCTTCATCGACAATAGGACCTAGTGGCCGAGGTAAAGGGCGCGATCGACGACCTAGGCTGATGACATCCCTGCATCAAGATGACGTCAGCACTGTGATAAACGAGGAGCTGAAAATATGTAGAGGTGTATGACCTTTTTTCATATGTTTTGATATAAAATAAATAAAGTGTTTTGACATAAGTGAAAAAAGATGCTTGTCATTTCCCATTTCGCTATATTTCCTACACATATATTATAATAAATTTTTAAAAACGGAATCTACATGCTTTCAATATAATGCTTAAATACAACAATTTAGTAAACACGTAATAAACCACGAGAAATATGGAAAGTGCCAAAATAATTGGATGGATATTATGGTATAACGGACAAGATACGCAGATCGAGCCTTTCCCGATACAATGCGATACGTTGTAGTGGGGCGAGCTCGGGGTTCCCAATACCATACCCTGGGATCTTAAATCGGAAGGGGACGGAATATTGGATTTACGCACCATCAAAATAAGAGATGTCGCGCTATTCGAATCAAGTATTATCTAACATATACAGATTCTAATTTATCGGTAAATGCATTGTGATTAGTGATCCGTCGTCCATTTTGATCGTTTGTTTATTTTTCTGTAGGGTGTCCATGTTCTTGATTATCGTTAGTGTATATTAAATTGCGTTTTGTGAGAGTTTCTTATTCGTTCTATACGACAGTTATACAGTATAGTGTGTGTATATTGTAAATAAAGAACTTAACTTTCGTAATAGGATAGCAGCCTTGTTTATATACTACCATAAACAAAGATAGCAGTATCTATGTTAATATTATTGTACAAGTAAGAATTCCTGGGAATTTCCGGCATCCATTAATTATGCAGGCACAACAAATTGCAAGAAAATGATAAATTGTATATTATATGTATGAAATATTTCATTATTATTGTATAAGAGGTGCTTGTCATTATCGTCTATTATTTGTACATGAATTCTGATGAAACCACAATAAACTTTGTTTAAGCAATATACGTATTTTATGTCATATTGTTTTTGTAATATACATTTATAATTAAATAATAAAAACCCATTCTTGAATTTACAAAATTACGCACCATCAAACCACCAGATGTCGCTTTACGTGGTTTCAAACTGATAGCATTAAGATACCGTGGTATGGCTACGGCGTCTCCTAACTCATTACGAAATGTCCCAGCCACTTGCCTGCGAAACAACATGCCCCATCTAGAGGACACCGGTCGAACACACAAGTCACCGAACTCGGACAATGCAGTGTCCGAGCTAGATGAAGTGTACTGCATTACTGGCTCTATTGCATTTGCTCGGTGGCTTGTGTGTTTGACCGGTGTCCCCTAGATGGGGCTATGTCGTTATATTAATTTTAACAACTCCACTACTTCTAATCCAATGGTTTGGAAATTCACAAGGTTTGGTGGTTCAAGGTGAAGGTTTAAGTATCTTTCCCCATTTAATGATTCTTCATACATAATTAGTCCTATGAGATGGTTTTCTAAAATGCCCATTAAAACAACGATGTTGAGGTCTCCTTGCCGTCTTTTGTCTGGGGGATTTTCTAATGCCCAATAGTGCTCCTTATTTTTGTTAAACATTTCAGAATTCGTAAATTTTGATTCATCTGATCAGATTTTGTTTAAAAAATCTTCCCACTAACCAGTTGCAGTACCCCAGTCGTCTTACATTATCACCGGGTACTAAAGTGTGGGTAACATGAATCTTCTGTGATTTAAACCTCTCCGATGTAAAGTTCTCCATACTCGAGTCTGAGGTAAATTTAATTCTGACGCCACTTCGCGTGGAGATGTTGATGGATT
>JARFOC010016874.1:0-10391 GCA_031763485.1 Osmoderma eremita
TGAAACACAATTTTCTATGTCAAGGAGTGCTTAAGGAAAAGTATGCCTTGAGGAAGAACTATGAATACGGGCGTAAGTTGCGATTATATGTGAAATATACACATTTAGTTTTATGTATTTATACATTTGTCTCTATGACTATTTAGTTTGAAAATAAACTATTTTAAAATAACCAAATGACTTTTTTGTGTTCTCTCACCAGCAAACTGTTCTGCAAACTAGTAGAACCCTTCCAAAAGGTTTGAAGACGACGACGAAGTTCAAGAGGAAGTACGCCAGTATTTTATACCTTTGGATCGCACCTTTTACGAAGAGGGATTGCAGAAGCTTGTGCCTCGCTGGAATAAGTGGTTTGACATTGGCGGCGATTATGTTGAAAAGTAGTCTGTCTGTAATTCACAAATGTACTTTAGTAACCAGACATCCCTCGTACATAAGACACACACAAAAAGCACTCCCGGACAGATTGCTCAAGAAACAGATGTGCTGCAATAACATTTATGATGTGCTGCTTTAAGTATTCTGTAAAATGTGTAAGACTTAGGTGTTTGAGATTTTTAGGAAGTTTATTATAAATTCTAACGTACATATATCTAAAACTTTTTCAAAAAGTGCGGTTCTATGGGAAGGTACGGCTCAGTCATTCTTATTCCTGGTATTGTATGTGGTATTAAATTGCCTGTTGCAAGAAAATAGGTCCTTATGTTTATGAAGAAATTGCTTCCAAATATACCGCAGAAGTCAGTAATTGTTCCTGATAATGCTCTCTATCACTGCAGAAAATTAGAAAAAAATCCAACGGCAGCATGGAGAAAAAACAATATCATTGATTGGCTCCGTGAGAAACAAATACCAATGCTAAAATGGGACTTGCTGTTTTGCGTGTCACAAATTAAACCGCAGTATGATGAAAGCAGGATTGACGAACTTGCAAACAAAAAGTTCGTCGATTACTACCGTACCACAGCGAGTTAAATCCCATTGAAATGGTATGGGCACAAGTTAAAAACTGTATAAAAACGAATAATACCACATCTAAGGTAAAAGATATGGAGGAATTAATTTGAAGAGCATATAGCACTGTAATAGTTAATAATTGGCAAAATTACATCAAACATGTAAAAAATATTGAAAAGAAAATGTTGACATTGAAGAGTTTATTATTCTTGTAACAGATTCGTCATCATCTGAAGATCACACTAGTTCATCGACTGACTAGAAGTTGAAACAAGACATATATGTGTGTAATTGCTATTCCTTTTTTAAATGTTATTGTATTATATGGGGATTTGTATGATTCCAGCTATTTTTGTTACAAAAGTGGAAACTATTATTTGTTAAAGGATTATATATTTTACTTTAAATTTAATATACAAATTTAATACCCAATTCCTAAATAAATGTTCGAAATGTAAATTACGTGAATGTTGAGTAATAATAAATAAAATTATGGCCTTTAACAGACTCTTGAATAAAAGAATTATGAATTTTTATATTTTACTGTTTTCCTCAAAATATGTATTTTAGCTGTCAGAAGCGCAAATAATGGAACTGGAAGTAATAATGTACAGCTGATTCGACGATTTTGCAACCGTGTATCGAATTCTCATAAGCTCGGTACTGCATTCGGAGGTTGAGACGATCTATAGCAACATTTCTGGAAAATTATAAAACTATTTTATCTAGTAAATATATTAAAATGAAACACTTACGTCTGAACCAAACAATTATTTTTTGTGTTTTTTTCTATTACATACGGGATTCCGTGTACTAAAAAAATAATTCTATACTACATATTATGGGATTCCCTGCAATAAAAATTATTAAATTCATCACTTAAAAACTGCCCTATGAACACTAAGGCGACCGCGACGTCGTAGTTTAGTTTGCGCTACGCGGCGTGTAACGGCGAGGCGTCAGTCTTATCCAAGCGTCGTTGGGCGTCGCACGGGACCGACGGGCGCGGCGCTGCCATGTGACGTCTGAGTACGGACGCGTCTTTAACGGTAGCGGAGAGAGGAACTGCCGATAAAATCAGTAAGTAGGTGCGGTAATCGAAGTTAAACCATTTCCCACCAACCTGAAGAGAATCAAAGAGTGATTAGTTAATCTGTTTTCATGTGATAAATGAAATATGAATGGTGGTATCACAGCCTACTGACAGTGTAAAAATAAATTTTGAACAGAGTGTTAAATAAAAAAAAATTAAATTGATGCAATATATATACAATCTTATAGCGTCGAAATTAGAGAACGATTTAATATTTGCCATTTTCGGCGTGTCTTTGACGATGTTTTCCTAATAACAATCCAGAGAACAGCTGGAACAATAGCCTCAACTATTCAACTCTATACAGTAGTGGGCGGTAACTTGCAGTGTTTGTGCTGGTGTGTCTTGAATGCGGTGAGGTGCTGAAAGTGTGTCGCGACCGTTCATCCCTGATGATATCTAGAAGATGGACCGCGCCGTTATTCTCATGTAAGTAAGGTCTTTCTCTCTTAGCTTCTACTGGAACTTGATGATGCCGCTGTGTCGTTCAGTCGTCCGTTTAAACATTCCGCGGGAATTCCTTCGGCTATTTATACATATCCGTTGCGCGCGGATGAAGTAATTTGAAATATGTAACTTGAATGAGTGCTAAATACACAAAAGTGGAATTTATCGTATTTTAACGATTACCTAAAAATTAATGGTCAAATTTTGACGTTGACAGATGTTATGACGTCTATTATCTGTGGTGAAGTCTGACATTTTATATCTTGTAAAATTCCTTTATTGAAAAGGAAAAATTAACAGAATTTAACCTCAAGATACTGGAAATTTTTTCTCAGGGGATTAGATTCAACTTATTTTACTTTTTAGACGTTAATCGCTCAGACAAATTAAAGACAAACAGTTATATTCGGTAATGGTTAAATTATAGAATATGTCTAAGTGATTGTGTTTAATTGACTTGTTAACTGTTTCTTTTGTTTGAATACTTATTGACACAGTGTTACAATAACTTAAAGAACCTAAAATAAATAAAAAAGCCACTCTTTCGCCCTATCAACACATTTATTTAAAAAATTTGAGAACAAGCAATAACTTTTATTTACAATACTTTTGTCATAAGGTCGTCCTGTGAGACCTATTAGTCTGCAAAACGATAAATAAGTTATCCTTTCTAACACAGCATAACAGTCTCATGGTCCCAAATACGTAAGTCTACGTTCTAAGTCCTACAGTTTTGGTAATTCGACAAATTTTAACCCAGAATTTTATACATTCACGTTTAGTATGAAATAATATCTACGCTAATATCTGCGTACGTGATCACACATTACATAAATTACGTAAATCTAGAATTAGCGGCCGATCCAAAACTATTTCAATAGCTGATTAAAATCTGAGTGACTGGCGTTAATTACTAATAGCAGCGTTCGTTTTGCAAGAAATGTCGGATTAAACGAGATCAGTATAGATCGGCTCAACCTCCGAATGCAGTACAGAGAATTCTATACAAATCGTTGAATCAGCTGTACATTATTACTTTCGGTTCCATTATTTGGGTTTATGACAGTTAATATACATATTTTGAGGAAAACAGTAAAATATATATAAAAAAAAAACATAAATTTTTGTATCTAAGAATCAGTGAAAAAGCCCATAATTTTATTTATTATTACTAAATATTAACGTAAATTACATTTCGAATATTCAATTTATTAAATTTAAGGTAAAATATATAATTCTTTAACGAATAATATAGTTTCCACTTTTGTCACAAAAATAGCTGGAGTCATACAAATCCCCATATAATAAGAAAGGAATAGCAATTACACACACATATGTCTTGTTTCAACTTTTAGTCGGTCGATGAACAAGTTTGATCTTCAGATGATGACGAATCTATGACATGAATAATAAATTTTTCAATGTCATCTTGCAAATTATCCGCCATCCACATTTCCTTTTCAATATTTTTTACATGTTTGATGTAATTTTGCCAATTATCAACTGTTACAGTTCTATATGCTCTTAGAATTAATTCCTCCATATCTTTTATCTTAAACGTGGTATTATTCATTTTTATACAGGTTTTAACTTACGCCGATACCATTTCAATGGGATTTAACTCGCAGTGGTAAGGTGGTAATCGAAGAACTTCATGACCTTTTTCTTTTGCAAGTTCGTCATCCTGTTTTTATTATACTGCGGTTTAATTTGTGACACGATAACAGCAAGTCCCTTTTTAGCATATCGTCATTGGTTGGTATTTCTTTCTCACGGGGCCAATCAATGCTCTATGCTGCCAACTTTAAACCAATCCTCGTATGTGTCTGGATCCGTTTAATGATGAACATCAGCTGTGTCTTTCTTGCGGAGAAATGTTATTCAGCATCAGGAACAAATCCGTTATCATCACTAGCATGAACTAATGAAAAACTAAGTTCAAGCCCGGTTGAGGATTTCGCACCAGTACTTAATCCTTGGATAAAAGCTTGTCGACTATTTTGAATTGTAATGTCTGTCTAAGTTTTATTTACTGCACCCATGATTCATCAGTATATATTATAGTTCGACCAGAAATAATGAAAGTTACAGAAATGTCAAATAACAAGAACTAAATTGTAACTTCTTCTATAAATTTCTTGATCTGTCGTAAGCATTTGTACCTCTACCGAACAATGTCGTCTCGTTAGATGGGTATACTTTTACGTCCTACTTTTTTTTAATTCGAAACCCATGCCGTGGAATAATCTATCTAGTTGCTCGACTGAGGTTAGGGAGATCATCATCAGCATTGATAGCGGCCAGAATTGCATTTAATGTGGGTGGCATATTCCCATATTCTGTATAAAAAAACTATGAGCTTTGCGTCGAATAGGTGCTTGCGTGTTCTCACCATATGTTAGTAATCGGTCATTTAGTTGTATGCCTTTCCTTTTCTTGGATGTTTTTTGACTTGATAATGAACAAGTTTGTTGCTCCTGTTTTATATTATTACGCTCTGAGCAAACCACAGTTTAACTTGCTTCTTGAACGGCAGCATTCACATTCATAGTTTAAAATAATTGAAAACATTTGCTAACTAACACTTCTCCTTCAGGCTAAATTTCTCTCCCTTACGCCGTTTTTTCCCTACAGGTTCCATTAATGCAGTGAAAACTGTAATTAAATGTATAGGTTATAAACTTTCTAAATATCAAGAAAAATATCCATATTATCGTGTGCACGCTCGAAAAAGATAGAAGCGTTCTGCAAAGAACGATTTGTACAACTATATATAAACAAACTAGCGTGAAATTTAACTAAAAGTATTTTAAAACTACAACGACGACGATTGAGAGCAGTTGACGCTAATAGACAGGTAGATAGGTACTTTGCCGACGCGGACATATGTAAATAAGTTGCAACATAGCGATCGAAAGTGAAGATAGCGCTAATGACAGCAACTAAGGATGGTAAGAGATAAATGTTGCTATTATTATGCTGCGGTTGAGACGATCTATTGCGATATTTTGCAAAATAACTCGTTCCTTTTAACCGACTCATTTTGAGGTTTGTCTGAGATATAGCGATAAGGAAGATGGTCAGTATCGCTATAACACAACCTCGCGAGCATACGCAATATAAAGTAAAAATCTCAGCTTGGTAGAGGGGATACGAAAACTTACGTTTTATGTCATTCGATAATTGCAAGTTTTAAGCGTTTTTGTATAGGTTAGTTTTGTCCACATTTTGACATTAGAAACAATAGGTCTATAACTGAAAACTGAACGAGAACACCAAGATAATTGGTGGCTGGATGTATCTCAGCATAATTATAATTGTGGTTTAAGGTTATCTGTTACTAACTTGACGTAATTATTTTTGAATTATTTTTGAGTAATCAAAAATAATTTATAAATTGCCCATATAAAAATATACCAAAAACATGGCAATTATTGTGGTGATCATTACTAAATTTATTCGCGTATATCAAAAATTTATGTCATGGATGACATGTTTTTAGGTTATATTTCTTCGAATTGTATTGAAGATGGAATTTTAAAGTGCCGTCAGTAAATTCTATTTTAACAGAATCAGTTTCACATTACAACATAAAAAGATAGATTTTTATCATATAATAGACGGGAAATTAATAAGAAAAAGCAAAACAAATATACGACAATAGAGAAGAATTACGTATTGGTATGTGGAATATATTGCAGCCCTAAGGAAATATTTCAGAAATCTAGTGATTGTTCAACATTTTAATTAACATAAATTCAATATTGCGAAAGTGTTAACTTGGAAGTTTGCCTCAAATTTGCACCAATCACAAACCGCAAAATGTTCTTGACGTAAATGGAGTATATAATCATCACCACCGAAAGAAGTAGGCCGCAGTGCTGATGTGTGAGTATTAGTTTTATTTGTTATTATTTTGAAGGGCCGGCCGAAAAAGCGTGTCAGTCGTTAGCTAAGCTCCATTTTTATTTTTACCATGGGAAAGCGAAATCTCAAAACAAAAACCACATATAATTTTGCATATTTCAAAACTATATGTTGTATATTTATTTTATTTATAATTGCATTCTTTCAATTAATATAGCAGGCTGCCGTTAGTCACTTTAGATATAAAATACATATACTGTATTTATTCTAATTGGAGACGCAGTTCCAATAACCGCCGCAAGAACATAATGTCGAATGGAATAAACGCCGCACTCTAATAAACGCCGTATCTTTATGGGAAGTGCACACAATCAACGTCAATAGTTTGGTAGAGGATTCCCCGTATGTGATACTAAAACGAAGTGGTTTTGTATGAAAATTAAGTTGTAATACAATTGTTTTGAGATGGATAGCAAAAGAATAGAAATGAGGATTTGGTTGATTCGAAATAAATGCCGCACCTCTTTTAAACGCCGCAAAGATAGATGCCCTAAATTTTTATCCGCCGGGGCGTTTATTAGAATAAATACTTAGTACACTTTTCCAGGCTTAAGAATAGATTCATTAACCGGTAAATGTTTCGATTTTCTATTGTTAGAAGTTTTACTTTTACCCAACCGATCATTGGCTTTTCCACAGTAATTTTTAAGTAAAGTATTTATAGTGAAGGCTATTATTTTTAGGTTATATTCATTGGTATGAATAGTACATTTATTATTATGAGACAAGAGCCTGTTCCCAGAAAGTAGTTTTAAAATGTACTGGATTAAAAACGCACCCGTATTGTAAATACTTGCTGAAATTGACAAGAAAATTGTTATAAATAAAATACGCATACAAAACTATTTGCACAATAAGATCTTTCCTCGATTTAAACTATTTATACGAGTGTAGTTATGTTCAACAACTAGTTCGTCATTAATAATTAAGATTGTTTTACAGAATTCGCACTTAATTTTTCTTAGCGTAATGTAGTGCAGCAACAATAACTCGTCAAACAAGTGGATTACGGGCTTATTATTACTTACTTGGTCTATATCGGTTTCTTCGATTATAATGTTGCAATTAAATGTATGATTTCCAATGTCACCACGATGTCATATTAAACCAATGATAAATATATATATATGTATCTTTACCCGAAGGTGTAAGGTATTTCAGTTCCAGTTTCTGGTTAACTTGTTTGCACAAACTTTGCCCATTCCTTTCTACTTCGTGTCATTCTTTTGGTTTCTATCCACAACTTGCCTCTTCTACCCAGGATCTTCGCCACCTCATCATTCCAGGTACTCCTTGGCATTCCCTTTCCTCTTTTGCTTTGCACCTTCGTTTCCCATATCAGTCTAGCTGGTCGCTTCTCGCTCATGCGGTTTAGGTGTCCAAACCATCTGAGTTGGTTCCTCTCGATAACACTAATTATTGATTCAACGCCCAGTTCCCTTCTGATCTCCTCATTTCTTATTCTATCCATACGGGTGACTCCCTTCACGGCTCTTAAGTACTTCATGTCTGTAGCTTGAATTCGTCTCCTTTGTGCCTGATTTAATACCCTACTTTCGGACCCGTATGTTAGAATTGGTATAAACATTGACCTTGACATTATTAATTTGGTTCTAACACTTATTTCCGACTTTCTTATAAGTACTTTGTTTAGACGATGGTAAACTCCCATTGCGTTCTTTATTCGTTGTTGCACTTCATTTTCTTCACTGCCCCCTCTTTCCAGCCACACTCCCAAGTATTTGTATTTATTCACTTGCTCTATCTTTTCTTGGTTCAATTCAATACTGATTGGTCTATTTAGTTTACCTATCATCACTACTTTTGTTTTGTTCATGTTGATCTTTAGGTTTATTTTCTCCAGTTCTTCCTTCCATATCGTCAGGTTCATTCCCTCCTCCGTTGGAGCACATGTCATCATGTCGTCAGCAAAGGCACATTCCGAGATATAGACCGGCATCAACTTATTGTAGCCCACGTGAGTCTTTCGAATTTTGTTGCCCACGTTTTTTATTACATCATCCATGAGCAGAACAAACAGTTTTGGACTCAACACCCCTCCCGGCCTCAAACCCTCTGTGCTGTTACAGGTAACTGATTACATATTATCTTTCCTCACGTAGCTCCTGTTGTCTCTACTCAAATTTCTTATTCCTGCCAGTAATTGCTTGTCAATATTTCTGCGTCTTAGCCCTTCCCATATTGCTCTTAGTGGGACTCTATCGAAAGCCTTTTCTATTTCCAGGAACGCCAGAAATAGTTCCGAATTTTTTATCCTTGTCTTCTCTATTAATTGTTTCATTGTAAAAATGTGGTCCTGAACACTTCTCTCCCTCCGAAATCCACACTGTGCCTCTGACAACTCTCTCTCTATCACCATTCTTAATCTGCTCTCCAGGATGTGTTCATATGTCTTGGATACAATACTTAGCAGTGTTATCCCCCTATAATTTTCGCAGTTCCTGTTATCTCCCTTCTTATGTATCGGTAGTACTATACCAATTTTCCAGTCACTAGGAGTCTGTTGTCCGTTCCATACTTTATTAAACAGCTATGTTACAGTGCCCATCCCCTGTTCTATATAATAAAATCTATTATAATTTCTGGAATTAATTGAAATCACAAACATTACTTTTGATAAAACGTATAATAAATACACCCAACAATACGTTTTCTAACCTAATTTACGCACATACAAATTTATTTTAACAAGAAAAACATCAAAATACACAAACATGAAACACCTGCTATAACAAGTCAGTTAACATTTTAAGCTTTACGAATTGAAAACTCGGTCAAGGCACCCAGCGTTCAGTAATAACTGCAGCTCCGCGAATGCTTTTCGATGAAAATTCAAAGCGGCCCATTATTCCTTTCACAAATATTCACAATGTAGATTGCTTGCTTATTCTGCCATCTCTCCTGCCACTTTTGAGGGCATACGAAGACGCTTGGCGCATTCCACGGTTCTGCATTTAAATTACGGTATTTTTGTACACGCCAAGCTAACACACATCCATATGTAATACGCGGAGTGAACGAGATGCGAACAGATGACATTTTTTTTCAAGGAATTCGGCCCGCTGTGACAGATCTCCCGTTATTTATAGCCTAGTAAGTTCGGTAATTATTGGGTTATGGTAGTCGTGTGCTAACATTGAACGCGGCAATAACGTAGAGATCATGGCAGTAATCTCGGGCAGACGCTTGGAAAATACCTCGTCGTTAAAAAAGTTATTAATAATTAGTTGCTTAAAATGTATTAGAATAACTTTATTTGTGTCTAGAACGCGCCAGAACTGTGCCTAATAGTTGCGTTTATTGCCAGATGATGCTACTGTTTTAACATGTTTATTAAAATATCAAAAAAATATAAAGGCTTTTAGATGACCTTGAATTGCGTATAAATTCGTAATAATGTACTTACGTTATCGTGGTTCTAAAACGGCAGTATACAATTTCAAAAGCACTCCACTTTATTACTACATACACTCAGAAACAATTTATGATTATGAAAGTTTAAATTGCCACACACAATATTTACTGACATAACCGTACCTCTTTATTAGTATATACAGAGTGATTTTAAATGATTGAGGGTACTTTGATTACTTGTGCTACAAAATTTTTGTGAAGTGGGTGAGGTGATGTTCTATAATTTTCTTTTACCAATGGCGTCTTAAAAAAATAATATAAATTAAATCTATAGAAAATTGATATCTGCAGTTACTCAATCTCATATTCGTACAACTTTAGCATCCACAGAGACAACAAAGAAAATAAATGTTTGTTGATTTTATATAGGAAATTAAGCCTACTACTAATATGAATAACTAACAAGATTTTTGTCCCAGGCACAAAGATGCCTGATTTCCATATACTTTCCATGTTGAAATCAATTATGTTTTCAGAATTTCTCCATCACCCTTAGTTTTTATGTTCCAGGATATTCGCTTATCCACTTAAA
>JARFOC010016883.1:0-10389 GCA_031763485.1 Osmoderma eremita
CATCATTCAAAAACGAAAAAATCTAACAAAATTACACAAAAGTTTGAATGTGGGGTAACCGAGTTACCCCACTCAGGTACGCAAAGGTTAAGCTATTTTCTGTCAAAAAAATGCTTCATCAACAAATTATGAAATTTCTAGAACTGAAAAATCCTGCTGTTTCCAAAATTTAAAAATAGTAGTATTTTTTCAATAATAATGATAAGAATGATTCTTTATTTCCCAACAAATAACCATCTAATTACAGGATATTCAACAATTAAAACAAATATCAAAAATATTACTGCCAATATCTAACACATGGGGTCAGTAATATGATGTATACAGTGACCGGCACAATCTTCACAACATACGGGATTTTTTTTATCATGAAGATATTGTAAAACTTTTTTGAAGGGATCGATTCAACATGTCTAATACCCCAAAAATTTATGATGGCATGTCTCACGTGACTAATGACATGGCAGCCTATACTATAGAACGTCAGAAGGGTTTGGTTAGAGGTTAGATGACATGATATCCGAACACATATATTTTGAATTCTCTCTAGTGGAAGAGTTTTCATTATGTTTCTATTATTCTGAGAAATGCTTATGGCTTGTTAAATGGTGATATGTTTCGCTTACATTACTGATGTATGTTTAAATATATCTAGCCTTATTCATATTTGAAACACTTTAAGATACATATCCATACAAAACAATTGCTCTTTTTCTCAAACTACACAAAAAAATTAAACCAAATATTTTAAAATAACATGCATTGTGTTTTCTATTGTCGATGTATGATCTTGTTCGCTAGAACATTTTAAAGTGTAAAGTGTCTTTTTGGAATGAGGAAATTGTTTTATTATTATTTTATTATTATTAAAAGTACGGGCTTTCAGTTCGTCCAAATTACGTATTTGCATGTTATTATAAACTTTACTTTTCAGATAACCCCAAAGAAGCAATCGTTTGGATACAAATCAGCTGATTTTTTGAGGGTACTGCATTCGTATCAGGCTTCGTGAATGAGCATTAGTACGGGATCAATGGATTAATAGAAAGGAAATTTAGTACTTTTCAATGAATAAATGTAGGATACAACCCGGAAGTTCCATTTATTATCTACTATGAAACTGTGAAAGTATTACGATATAGTAGAATTTGGTTATGTTTTTAATAAAGTGCAAAATTTCAACTTTGAATGAAGAGATTATTTTATCCTAATTGTTAATTAAGATAAGCAAAAGAAGGGTAAATGTAGTTTCGTCAGTAAATAGTTTTTATTCAAAATTTCTGTTTTTATTTAACAAATTTAACATTCAAAATAAAAATACCCCTTACCACCCTGTTGAGTAAACAATACGCATTTCGGCAACTAAGTTGCCATCCTCAACAGAAAACCACAAAGGAAAAAAAGTCAGACGTAGCACTCCGAGTGCAATGTACCTCATGGAACGCCACTAATAACATTGTTATATATATTGTTATACAGGCTGATTCATTTTCGACCCTCATCATGGGGATCTCGCTTATTATTGGAGATAGAGTATAGGTTCAAATTTGGCAAAGTTGCTAAATTTTGTGTTTGTTATGAATCCGAAGAAAAAATAAGCCTGTGACAAATAACGTTCGAGATTTATTTAAAAACAAAAAAACGTCCATTTTCTTCTTTTACCTCTAGCACTTTTATTCGGCTTTGCAGGGAAAAACTAAAAACATATTCTCGGGGTCACTTTTGATCTTCTATCTAATAGTGCACTCAAAATTTTTATATGACGTTTCGATTCCTTCTGGCCATCATCAACTTACCGGCGCCATATTGGATTTTGACACGGTCAAAAAGATTTTTTTTCTGATTTTAACCATGTATAACATGTTGCCAAAAAGTTTTGATATTATGGTTTTATTAATCAAGAACACATTCTAATATTAAATAAGGCCCTGAAATTTAAAACTGTCAAACGTTTCAATTATCGTTCGTTAGTAATAGAAAAATGTCGTACACAAACGAAAAGAAACGAAATATGTTAAGTATTTTTTATCTATCGAACCGAAATACAACAATAGAGAGTACAACTGTATCCAGAACGACAACAGCCACATCGAACCATTCTTCTAGATCTTAATAGAAACGTCGAGAATGGATTGTTTAACACGCCTCGTAATGTTTACGTTAACAGGAATTTGAATTAAAATAAATGGGGTATTTTATAAATGGTAAATTAGAGGTATGTTTTACAAAGTTTATATAAGCTTCGCCGCTGATTTGTAACAATAAATGAAAATAACAATAACAGTAATAATAAAAAACAAAACAATGAACCAACAATTACAGTAAATGTTCAAATAACTGGCCAGTTTGATTAATACACAATTGCGCACGGTTACCGGCATTTTGAACTGCCTTTTGTATGGTTCTTCTAGGAGTTATATCGAAAGCATTCTGGAGTCTATTTCAAAGTTCTTCAATGTTCTGTGGGATATCATCTTTACAAATATTAATTGTAACAACTCCACTATTTCTAATCCAATGGTTTGGAAACTCTTAATTCACAATTCCCGCATTGTGAACCAGTCTTGTTGCCACCATAGATGCCGTAGTTGATCTAATGGAATATTGTTATCTGAGAAGTTAGATACGTATGTATGAAGAAGGTTTAACTATCGTTCCCTATTCAATGTTTCTTCATACATAACTGGTCCTATGAGACGGTTTTCCAAAATGGCCATCAAAACAACGAAGATGAGGTCTCCTTGCCTTCTTTTGTCTGGGATTTTCTTATGTCCAATAGTGCTCCGTATTTCTGTTAAACATTTCAGAATTCGTAAATTTTGATTCATCTGATCAGATGAATTTGATTAAAAAATCTTCCCACTAACCAGTTGCAGTACCCCAGTCGTCTTAAATTATCACCATGTACTAAACTGTGGGTAACATGAATCTTGTGTGATTTAAACCTGTCTGACGCCACTTCGCGTGGAGATGTTGATGGATTATTATTTATCTAGAAAATACAATATTTACATAAATATTGCAATGGAACGCATTTACTTTACTAATTGTAAAATATTCCGTCGATTTTCATTCAAATTCTTAACATAAATAATACGCTGCTTGGTAAACGATCCATTCTTGACCAAGTGTCAAACAAGATCTAGGGAAATGGTACGAGGTGTTGTCGTTCTGGATACAATTGTAAATATCTTGTACTCTATATTGTTGTATTTCGGCTCGATGAATAAAGAATACTTAACACATCTCGTTTTTTTCGTTGGTGTACGACATTTTTCTATTACTAATGAACGATAATTGAAACGTTTGACAGTTTTAAATTTCATGGCTACCTTATTTAATATTAAAATATATTCTTGGTCAATAAAATCATAATATCAAAACCTTTTTCAATATGTTATACATGGTTGAAATGAGAAAAAAAACTCTTTTTGACAGTGTTAAAATCCAATATGGCGCCGGTAAGGAATAAGAAAGTTGATGATGGCCAGAAGGAATCGAAACGTCATATAAAAATTTCGAGTGCACCATTAGATAAAAGATAAAAACTGATCCCGAGAATGTGTTTTTAGTTTTTCTCTGCAAGGCCGAATAAAAGTGCTAGAGGTAAAAGAAGTAAATGGGTTGTTTTTGTTTTTAAAAAAAATCTCGAACGTCACATGTCACAGGCTTATTTTTTCTTCGGATTCATAACAAAGACAAAATTTTGTAAATTTCAACCTACCCTCTATCTCCAATAATAAGCGAGATCCCCATGGTGAGGGTCGAAAATGAATCAGCCTGTATATATAACAATATATATATACAAAAATGTTATTAGTGCTGTTCTATGAGATACATTACTCTCGGAGTGCTACGTCTGACATTATTTTCCTTTGTTGTTTTCGTGCTGTTTCCCTATTACCATTACTTTTGTTTTGTCTTTATTGATCTTCATTCCATAATCTTGGGGTACATTTCATATTTCCAAGTTCATCGGTCGGTCTTTTTCATTTCCTGCCATTATATCTACATCATTTGCAAATCCCCCTCAGAAATTTGAACTGGTTAAAGATTTCTATATCCCACGTTTAATTTCTTAATCCTCTCTGTACATGTATTTATGATGTCGCCTATAACTACGGTGAATAATAAGGGTATAATCCTGCTCCTTGTCTTACTCCTTCAGTTCTTATAAACGGTTCATATTTCTCGTGATCACAAGCTTTTAGTCTTTTTATATGTGCTTCCTACGGCATTTATTAAGTTTGGGTTAACATTTTTATTTTGCAAACTCTCCCGTTGGATCGTATAGAATACCATGCGATATTCTATAGAATTTAAATTATCTCATATCATAATACAATTTTGATTTTTTCGATTTGGCAAAGGTTCTATCTGTAGATAAATTGCAATTACTGGCAGAAGTAATAATGTTCACATTTGCTAGTTTTGATTTTCTCGATTAGAGAGCATTCGGTCTCTTAGGTTAGGATCTTGAAGTTAATTTTCTGGAGTTAATTTCAATTAAATGTTAATAAGGAACAGATATCGATGCCATTGCTGCAACGAAGTTAGTGGTGGGGAAAAGCCATCGGCGGTGCGCCGTTATATAGATATCGTCGACGAGTTGGTGGTAGACGTTTGGTGTTAGCTTCCGGTCGACATCAGAGCAGAATCAACAGGTAGGAACTAGTATATTATTATCCTTACAGTTCCCGTTTTTTTTTTTTTACTTTCGGTAAAATTTAGACCGCTTTCAAGATTTTGAATTCCACTATTGTTGAAATTGCCATTTCAAAGAAGAAATGGAAGAAATCTTTATTTTCACTACTTTTTTTAATCATAAAGGCCATCATCAACACTAGTCAAATGCTTTTACGAATAGATTCTTAATATTTTGTAATGAAATTTTCAAAGTTTTTGTTTAAAATTGGACAACTTTGTACAGTGTTGTGCAGCAATGGCAAAAGCCTCTTTAACATTTTATAAATTCTTGTTTTGTGGTGCAAATTGTACTAGTACATTAGAAGTAGCATATATACCGGCTTTCCCAAGTTGAGTAGCTTATTAAAATATAAAACCCAATGTAATCTTTCAGAGTAAATTATTTTCACTTTTGCACCACTTCCGGTTAACCGGAAATCGACGTTAACTTTCTTATTTTAAATGGAATTTTGTAATTTTTATTGCTAATTCTGATTCTAAACGTTATTCTAAGCAGAAAATGTTAAGATTTTCCCATACCTAAATGTAACCAATTTTGAGATATCTTCAAACTCATGTAAATAAGTGTTTTAGTAGCCTTTCATTTAAAAAATGTTTTTACTACACTCTTAAATTTCAAGATGCAAGTTGCTTGTCATTTGAAAGTATAATTCTCAGGGTTTCAAATCACATCCTAATTATTCCTGAAAAGTTTACAGTATGGTCGCGATATGCTGTCAAACCTCATTATGTTTAACTATCCAAAACTCAAGTTCCTTAAATGGAACACTGTGTAAATTTTTAGATCATGATACACTGAATCAAATTCTGCAGCGATTAGTATTAGATTTCCCTATACCTATTTCTCTTCGTTTTGCTGTTATTAATAATTGTGTATTTTAATGGCATATTTTACTAGAATTAACCCAATTTTTCCCAATACAATACTTTACATTAAATTTTCTACAGTTTCTTTTAACAATTTTATCACATTCCTCGTGAATGTAAATTCAGTACTTGTTCATAAGAATAAGTGAAATTATTCATTTAAGTGATAAAATAACTTAAAAACCAACACTAATATTAATAAACAATTATAAAAAAATTCATTTACTAACCAATTGTACGTAAGTTCTGCTTCGAAAAAATTAAACTGTCAAATTTTTTTTTAAAAGCGCGCTTATTGTTTTGAAGACGATCACTAAAAGTGAACTTGAAGTGACTTAAGTTTACCTTTTTCCTTATTTTCTACATTTTTTTTTTATTTTGCACATTTTTTTGTGTTAAGTCAATACGTATTTTCTTTGGTTAAAATTTATTGTGAAAAATTGGGGTTAATTCTAGCAAAATATGCCATTCAAATATACAATTATTAATAACAGGAAAACGAAAAAAATAGATGTAGGGGAACCTAATACTGCTCGCTGCAGAATTTGATTCTGTGTATCATGATGTAAACATGATGATACACAGTGTTCCATTTAAGAAGAGTTTTGGACCGTTAAATATAATGGGATTTGACAGGATATCGCGACCAGACTGTAAAATTTTCAGGGATACTTATTTTCAGGGATATTATTTGAAAGCCTAAGGATTATATTTTCAAAGGATAAGCAACTTGAATCTTGAAATTAAGACTGTCGTAAAAACAATTTTTTTAAGTGAAAGGCTACCTAAACGATTTTTTACATAAATTTGAAGATATCTGAAAATCAGTTACATTTAGGTATAGGGAAACCTTAATATTTTATCTTTATAAGAATGTTTAGGATTATAATTTGCATTAAAAATTATAACATTCCATTTAAAATAAGAATATTAATAACGACTTTCGGTCAACCGGAAATGATGCAAACGTTAAAATAATTTACTTGCCCTGGGGCAGTGTACTTTTTTTCAGAATTTTTGTGCATTCCCTTCCTTAAAAAATTTAATAGGCTAGTCAACTTGGGATGGCCTTTATGTACATCATCAATTAACAGTTGCTTCATAAATCATGCCTAAAGCTCGCCAACAAATGAATTACGCAAAACTAAAGATTTGCACCACTAATTTTCATTTCCTGAATATTTTAAGTTTTGGAGAGACATTGTTCTGTTTCTCTGGTAGAAATTAATATGTATTATTACGCAGTATTTAACCTAAGGGTTTTACATTATCTACCAAAAACATACTCATTTTATTATGAGCATGTGCATGTAATGAAGGAAAGCATTCCATATAAAATTGTTACGTGAGTGATCAATTGAAATATAAAATGACTAAAAATTTGCATGAACATATGTGAAATTTTGCTGAAAAGGACGAAGAGTCATCAGCAATGATTGCTTTTTTGTTTTTCCGAAAGCGTTACAAAAAAAATGGTTTCACAAAAGCTTTTACTCGTATTGTATTGATACCTTTACATATCAGTAGTGTTATGGCAAAACATGCTATCTGCCTTTCTTTTTTCAAAATGCGCTTTTTGGCATTAAATGGCCGCACAAAAAGTATAAATGATTTAGTTGTCAACTCTTTGTAGTATAAATAGCTGAATGTAGGTAAACAAATCTATATCCACCTTTATAAATACAAAACTGTTTGTGCTTCTACTGTAAATTTACAAAAATGGCAGATAACATGTTTTGCCATAACACCACTGATATATTCTATTGCAGGGCTGAGGAACCTTTTTATTTCCGCGTGCAATTTTTTTAAAATTTTAATATTTTGAAATTCTGACGTGTCAGGTAACTCTTGGGATGAATGAAAAAAGCATTGTTGATATATTAATTGCTAATAGCAATTAATTGCTATACCGCCATATTAGTAAAATAAGGAACGACATAATATCAGGTCGCGATTAGCTGCCTGGGTTTTTAGTCCGCAATTGCGCCTCCATCTTTTCCACACACTATTATTTTTTAACTTAGCCATTCGTACTTCTTCTTTTCCGGATTGTGCAAAATCGCTAAAGTTATTTCAGTATTTAAAAAAGGTGACCCAGCTGATGTTCATAATTATAGACCCATTAGCATTTTATCTAATTTTACAAGGTATTTTAAAGTGTTCGATACATCCAGCTCTCCTTCATGATTAAGCCGCACCTTTCTACTCAACAGTATGGCTTCGTACCTGGCCGTTCCGCCATAGCTAATTTACTTGAATGTACTAAGTTCATAAGTGAAGCTCTGGATGATCGCCAGCAAGTTGATGTTTTATACACTGGCTTTACTAAAGCCTTTCCATCAATCACGCAATATAACTTGTGAAACTTTCAAATATCGGCTTTATACGCCCCAGGTTACCAGTTTCTAGAATCATACTTAAATGGTCGTGTTTGCTATGTTGCTTATAATGGTTTCAACTCAACTTCTTTTATAGCAAGCTCTGGGGTTCCTTAAGATTCACATTTAGAACCTTCACTATTTAATGTTTATTTAAATGATCTATTGTTATTGTTGGATTATAAATTGGCTGCTAATGCGGACGCTCTTAAGATTTTTCAGGGATATCTACTATATCTGACCGTGGTTTACTTCAGAAATACCTTGATGTGATCAACCGTCGGTGCCAACAAAATAAAATCTACCTCAATGTTGAT
The DNA here is from genome assembly GCA_031763485.1 of Osmoderma eremita. NCBI lineage: Eukaryota > Metazoa > Arthropoda > Insecta > Coleoptera > Scarabaeidae > Osmoderma > Osmoderma eremita. The sequence continues at coordinate 8,270 of JARFOC010016883.1, forward strand.
GTTTCGTATCCAAAGTATAATATTACGTTATCCTTTCCCCATCATATTGATCATGCTTCAATCCCTGGACATTCTAGTATCCGTGATCTTGGTGTTTTATTTGATTCGCAGCTTATATTGGAAAGAGTGTAAAAAAGGTTTCTAATGTATTTATTTGTTGGAATCGACCGGGCATATCCACCTCGCGATACTAATTACGATAATTTACTCAGTCGACACAACTTGACCTATCTATCAGATCGAAGAGCTTGTGCTGGTGGTAGACTTCTTTTAGAGTTCATTGATAATAGGATTGACTCGCCTTCCCTGCTGTCTCAGATTGACTTTATTGTTCCCACTTACAGCACTAGATCTGTTGAGAGCATACGCATTCCCACAGCGCGATCAAGTTTACTGACGCGAGCACCGCTCACTCATATGGCTGTTAATTTTAATAATACGTTTAGGGACTCCCCTTCTCCCTACGAGTTATCTAGACACTAGATCTTTTTCCATTTATCCATTTATATGTTTCGTTTGTATTTCTGTTCTACTAATCAAGCTGTTAGATAATATAGTTCACATTTATTGTTTTCTTCTTTTCTGTAAATCTATGTACTAGTTTTAGGTTATGTTTGTTTTTTTATACTTATTTTGTCCTGTAATTTAATTTTTTTTCCTGTTGGACGAATATACTTTATTACCTATTACTATTATTAATAGAAATATGATAAAGAATATAAGCTAAGGATACATAACAATAAAAGAAATATTAAATATTTTACTAAGGGACAAGATTAGACAAAAATAATAATTTACTTTTCAAACAACACTAATTAGCTGGGTACTTATAATAAGAATTAAAATAATTTTTAATTCGACTTTTGGTGTTGGATACTTTTTGTTAAGTTTTTTTATATCAGTTTGGTATTTCCTTACTTTTGATAAAATCCTTGCTGAACTAGAATCCGTCTAAGTTAAAGTAAGCCCTCGAGCAGCCCCGACGTTTTTACGCGTACATTCGGAGACAAAAATTCAGTATACTCTACAAATGAACCTAATCATTATGAGCTGCAATTTGTGACTGTACTTGTCAAGTTCGTTGGTTAGGGTAGCATGGGAGACAGAAATCATGCGTTAGTTCGCATATTTTCCGGGGCCAAATTTTATTTGGACGGAGTTATTTCTGAATTTTATTTTTATCAAATTCATTTCTGAAAACATTGTTTCACGTGTATATGTGGAGGAAAATGTAGTTAAAATAGCCACCACTATTTTTTAAAGATTTGAACTGTTTTGGAAGCATTAATAATTTTGCTTTCGGCATTATTAAATTTCATAATAACATTTAATAGCTTTGGTTATCTCATGACGAGAGATTGTTGATGGATGATTAATTGAGCTATTGTTCTTTGGGTTATTGCCATCGTTTGTTCGATTTTGTTGATCAGCCGTTTCGGGAATTCGTCTACTGCTGTCATCAGGATAGCCCTGGTAAGGGGTGCTTCTTGCCACATTCATCTTAGCAACTTCTCTGCCAAATATATCAGAGAACGAATTTTTGACAACTCACAGACGTATCTCTATGCGCTGTTATGTTCCGTATTTATTCTGTCTCCCGTATTCGTGGTTGCCTGTCTTCTGCGTATGCTGTTCTTAACCATCGGTAACCGGACATTTTTGATTTTCAGTCTGGGTGCGGTTATGGTATTTGTTGTTGTGGCCATATATGCTGCTTCTTTCAATTTTCTCTCGATGTAATGTTCCTCTCCTGCTAGGATTGTCGCTCTGTCCCATTCAATCCTGTATTGTTCTTCCCAAGCATGTTGTGCCAAGTACAATTTCTCGGTTTCCCCCAGTCAAACCAGTTTTTGATGTTCTTTGATTCCGACTTGCAGGGATCTGCCTGTTTCTCCGATTCCTTCCACATTCACACAGTACTTGGTATATACATTTTCTAGTTTTTTGGGTTTCGTTATCCCACTTTGTTTTGGTTAGGGTCGATTTGTTCGTGTTCGTTGTTGTTATCGCTAACATATCTCGTTTCTTTTCGTTGGTGTACGAAATTTTTCTATTACTAGTGAACGATAATTGAAACGTTTGACAGTTTTAAATTTCATGGCTACCTTATTTAATATTAA
>JARFOC010016894.1:0-10388 GCA_031763485.1 Osmoderma eremita
ACTCCTTATCTCACTCCACTCCCACTCCAAGAAAATCCACTCTCACTCTGTCACAAATACTCGAACTCACCTATGGTGTGTTCCTAACCAATTAAATATTTCAAATGTCCCCGATTAATTTCAATAATTCTTAGACTATATATTCCTTTAATTGTTTATTTAATGACTTAGATGAGAAATGTTTAATTAGAAATTACATATTATATTTGATTAAAGTAATTCCTATCTATGCACATTTTGAAGAAATAGCATTTATTCATCACAACTTTCTTCTAGAAATTGGCTGCAAATTTTGCTAGGGCATAATATACGCAGTAATCAATCAGGTTGGTATCAAAGAGGTCCCTACATTGGTAATAAACTGGTTCATATTTACTTTCGTGGATTGGCCATACCGTGTTTGTCATTTGGCTTCGCGCCATTTCTGTTTACCGCCATCGAACAGATTTAGTCATCACGTTTGGTTCACGTGATCAGGCCAAAGTCGTATGTACACAGGCAGATAAAATTATTCAAGGATCAATCTCGGTAAAGTAGCTATCGGTAAAGTAGCTAGCCGGTATTACACTATATTACACTACTATTGTAGATTTTATTTTATATATTTTACGTAACGAATATGAATACTATTGCAGTAAATGAAATATTTTATAATAAGTTTTATAAAACGAATCAACAACACAAGTTTCCAATTCGTTTGAAACCTTTCAATGGAATGAAAAGTTTTTTTATATTCATATCCCTACGCACATCGAAGCGTCCACTCTAGGCTGCATGAACGATTTGGGATCCGCCGATCAACCGATTGAAAAGTCGCCTTTACCTAATAAAAGAAACTTAAGCAGTATTTATCCTAAAATCTTCGGTATAATGAAGAGTAAGAAAATTGCCAACGAAACTTATTATATCCGTAATTATTCAAAAATGACCTCTTGAATCCCAATATCTCGAAAGGATTTAGTGCTCCTTGTAGTTCCATGTACTTAAAGTTGACTCAACTATTGCCTGGTTCATAATGATGTTTGCGTCACTATGTTAATGTTAACGTAATGGTAATGTTAAGCTCAAAATAACGTATTGGTATTGTACACAGCTATAATCATGTTATAGGGATGGTAATGTTATAAGACGATGTTACCCCTAATGTTAAAGGTAATGGTAAAGCAAAATATTTTTTGGATTTAACATCATTCTATTCACATCAACCAATCAACGTTTACAGAGAAACCTACAATTGTTGGTATTTATTCTGCATATTGTAGTACATATATGGACATGTACCGTTTGCAGCAATATTTACCATCAAATTGTAGCACTGAGTTTGTAGAATAATTCTTACAATTTGTATGAAACAAATGAGTAGGTTTGTTTATTTGTCTTACTCCACCTCACTCCACCTGCACTGAGTAAAAAGTGCAAAATTGATGCGTTTATTTGTCCCAGATCTCTACTCCTACTGTGTTTATTTGTACTGGAATGCTGTTCCGAGAACAAACTGGAACATGTTCTCTCTGCTCCAAATATAAACCAGGAGTAAATGGAGTATTATGTTTTTTGGTTAAAACCGTCAAAACAATTCAAACACGTTTCGATAACATAACCTAAAAAGTATTTCTCCCAAGTTAAATCCATGTTAACTATTGATATGTATAGAACGGGTATTTTTCAATATGCGTTATGGTGCGTTGGTTAGATTAGTTGTAGTCAAGTTGTTTATTTGTCCCAAAAAATATTGCTACTCTAAGCTACTCTTATTACTCTATTAGGTTCAAACTTAAAATACTCCGAACTTTTAGAGCAAGACAAATAAACAAACCTAATGAACAGTTAGCCTTTTTTGCACAACGTTGAGAAAAACCAGTATTTACTCTAATAAAATTTTACACAATTTTGTGTGACTCTTGATGAGCAGAAATAAACACGTGTTGTAGCAATATTTATTCTACTTATTTTAAATTATAATATTGTAATAAATTTTACTTACCTTTATTCTAACAAAACAATATATGACTTAATACTACATTGTTGTATGGATAAGTTTTAACTTGTGTATTAATATTTCTAGTATATTCTTGTACAGAAAACTATAATAATTTGTACTAATCCTTATTGTGAAATTTATCTAATGTAGTATGTAAAATGTCTAAATTGACGTTTTAAAATGTGTCAGTCGTTTGTATCACTTCTAATATTTTTATCACTAATTCTTTATTTTATCTGTTTGATTTCGTTGTAAAGGATCAAGGTAGGTAGTATAGATACACTAGATTTACAAACTAGAAACATATATTCTTAAACTAAAGCAAACGGGTTATTACAAATTACAAATTTTAACACAAAAAATTATTTAAAACAAAACTGCGGTTTTAAACATAACCTAAAATTACTTGTAGCCCTGCTACAGCTTACCAAAGTATAATCTAAAAGTATAGTTTCAGACAAGGATAAATCTGGAAATACTGTAAAATGCTTTCTTTCCAATTTTCCAATATTGTGTTGCAACCATTGTCTTAAATCATGGGTTTCATCATCAGTTATTGCGCTTATTGGGGCTGAAAGTTTCATCAAATATGGGGTCATTCCACACCACATTTCCATGAAGAAAATGAGCAGTTTATCTATTCTAGAATTTACTCCAGAATGTTTAGAAATATTTTTTAAATATAAGCTGACAGAAGTAACTCCCGTTCATGATCGCTATGGTAGTGTAAAGGAAAATTACTAACCTCTAATTTTTCTTCTAAACAGAAGAGATTCCACTTCCTCAATCGGTCTGTAACGAAGTTATCCATTCCGTAATCTTACAAAATTAATTCATACATACTTATATTAAAACACTAAGAAACCACTCTCCACAGTTTCCTAACCGCACTAGACACAGAACTACCTACACATGTGCATTTCCGGGCAGTTTGGTGGTTGCGTGATCGAGAGTGCCAATCATATATTTCATATATTTAGTCTTTTTTATTATATGGTCTTGTGGTTTTATTGTCACATTGTTGTGTTATACCATCACATTAAATACTAGTAAAATCATTTACTGACACTGTGATATAATGTGTGCTAAGTTTTCCTACAATAAACTATTAATATTTGCTACTTCCAAATGTATTCAAGTTTTAACAAAATTGTGTTACTATTTCAAACAATATTCCTCCTACAAACACCTGTGAATTTGTGAATGTGAATGTGAATTTGTGAATGTGTGAATGTGTGAATGTGAAACGTGTAACATTACATCACGGATTTACCACATGAACAATGACACGCCTGTGGAGTTAACCGCGCCCGAGTTGCCACCATAAAATGCTAAGAACCGATCTGTAGGACCGTCCGCTGACGACGTGCATTTACATCGGGATGCAGTGCATATACGGGCAGGAGAGAAAAGCTTGTTGTGATGGTGGACGAAAATATAAGATTGAGAAAAGAGTAAACAAATCATGAAAAGTCAAAAAAGTAAAGTTTGTCAGCCGTATAGCATATAGTGAAATAATAAGTGCTAAAGAAAGGGTGATTGGTGAAGTGAAGTAAGAAAGAATTCTAAAAATATAATTTTTTTTTTTATTAGGTCAAGTTATAATTACCGTATTTATTCTAACTAGAGACGCAATTGCAATAACCGCCGCAGTATAATAGACGCCGCAATGAAATGATGTCCCATGGAATAAACGCCGCATTCTAATAAACGCCGCATCTTTGTGGAAAGTGCGCACAACCAACGTCAAAAGTTGGTAGGGGAATCCCCGTTAACCACATTCGGATTGAATTCCGTATGTGATAGTAAAACGAAGTCGTTTTGTATCAAAACTAAGTTGTAATACAACTGTTTTGAGATGGATAGGAAAAGAATAGAAATGAGGATTTAGTTTGATTCGAAATAAACGCTGCAAAGATATAAGTATGCCCTAAATGATTAACCGCCGGAGCGCTTATTAGAATAAATACGGTAATTTATCAATTGTCAAATAATTTTTATTCAGAACTTGTCCGGCTTGTGTCAATTTGATATAAATAAGAACTAAAACACATTTTATTTAAAATTTATTAAGAAATTCGAATTTCCTAACATCGCAATACATATTAATATAATAATTGGTGTTGAGTGGAATGTATGTATTGCAGGTTTACAAGTTTTCGTAATTTTATTCGCCGCTTCTTTACTACGACGATAACGATTGACATCAGTTGACGCTAATAGACAGGTAGATAGGTACTTTGCCGACGCCGCCATATGTAAATAAGTTGCAACATAGCAATCGGAAGTGAAGATAGTAAGAGATAAAAGTTGCTATTATATCTCATACTGCACACGGAGTTGAGACGATCTATTGTGGTATTTTGACACACGACTAAATAATTATTTTGTTACTTTTTTGGAATTTTTTCTTATGTAAGGGTATACTTGTGGTACATTGTTGTTTTCAGAAAGAAATTCTCCATCGGAACCATAAAAAAAGTATAGTATAATTTAGAAATTTAAAACGCGTAAGGACTATAAATGATTCTCTCAGATCATTTTATAGCCTATATTGAGCCATTTAATTTTCGCTTTCGATTATTAAAATCGGCCTATAAATAAAGGTGGTACGGACTCGTCTTTTTTTATATAATACGCCCTGTATAATAAACAGAAACGGTATTAAGTAATTTGTGACAGTAGCAAATTATTTTTTTTGTAAATTAACTTATGACAGCGATTGTTCTTTACAGAGCCACCTAGGTTAAAAAATTACATACATATATTCACATAGACTTTTTAAATTGTCTGAGCGTCAGTTATAGTAATATCACAGAGTTTGTCGAAGCGATTTATAGACACCCGGTATATGTACGTATACCTGTAAGGTATTGATAAGACCGCCTACCTGTAAAGGTAACTTTCCCTTAGAATCGTTGAGTTTTAAATTTAGCTGTCTTATTAAGGGAAGAAATAAGATTTTCGCATATGCTGGCGCCATTTAAAGCCAAAATACGTCATCGGGTTCGAAACTGGGAAAGCTCGACACAGCTAATCGAAACAATGATGGATATAACGACAAGTATTAATTGCGATTACAAAAAATCGATCATAAAATGCTGCCGGAGAGGAAGTTGTTACGGCCCGTTTTGGTCGATATTCAAATAGATAGTTTCAGATATTGTATATAGAATTGTTTAGCCTAATAAATAATTAATTGTTTCGAACAATGATGTTATTAAGTATGTACTCGGCTACATACGAAACGAGCTTATTTAATCTATATAAGTATTCCGATGTTGTTCTGTGCGCTATCAAACAAACATTCACACGTGGGGAGCAAGTTGCTTAGCTCACTTTGGTGTCTGCACTTGATTTCCTGGCTCATTCACCAGTTGGCCGGCAAGACAAGACGGCCATCACAAATCAACCCTTATGGTTATCGCTTGTATATTATGAGAAGAAGAACAGTGTTGCCATGTTTTCGGATAAGATTGTTTGTGTACAAACACAAGGTTCGTTATCCATTATGTTTTAAATAAAAACGAAAAAACGGATCGATCATTGGAATTAAAAAGAAAAATACATTAAAACGAAAGTGCATACCTAAATTTTCGAATATCTCACTCGCGGCCGTTATGTATACCGAAGTGCCTCTCCAATAGGAACGAACGATCGTCCGAAGAAGATGGAAATCACCCCAGACTCCATGATGTACAAATTAATAGTAACTATACCGTTCATAATCGGTGTGGTGGGTAATATAGCGGCACTTTGTATATTATCTTACACCGCCAAGCGAAGGAATGCCAAGCACGTGCTGTTATTGCGATGTTTAGCCGCCAACGACTTAGTTTCGGAGTTGGGGATGATGATCATTACTTACATACCGAAATCGTACTCGAAATGTGTCGTGCTGGTATTACTGAGGGCCTTCGGTTTAGGTTCTGGGTGCATAGCATTCGTTATGGCTGTAGAACGGTGGCTAGCGCTGACCAAGCCATTCTTTTATCAACAGGTAAATATAACCGTTTTTCTTTTTTAATTTACCAAGTCATAATTAATACATATCTGATTTCTATTATAACATTTCCAAACATCCACACAGTAAAGAGAGTATAATAAACAACAAATTTAATAATCTATATCTTTCTATATTACATACAAAAGGGGATGGCAACAAACATTGTGCTTATATATTCATAAAGGGCAAGTGCAATTTATAAAGATTACATTGTAGATACATATTTATGATCTATTATTTCCCCATGTTTCTATTCAATCTTTCGAAAACAACACGTTGTGCACTAATAATATAACTTACGTGTCTAAAATTTCCTTCGATTCCCAAAATTTATATTCGTATTTTCCTAAAGGTCAAGATTATAACATTAAATACTGCCTACTTATTTTATTTGAAGACAATACGTATGTATTTATAAAAGCAAACAGTAGGATAACAGTGTCACGTTTTAAACACACATATAATTGCTATGATCTCTTCAGTATATGCAGGGTCCTGTTGATAAAGTCCCGTAAAACAAACAGATAGATAATCGTCGAATTGATAAATACAACTTTAACCAAAAGAAAGAAGATATTTTTATTCTTTATTATACATAGCACCCACAGATTGAATGGAAACGTTTTTCGAAACAATTTTTATAAGTGTTTTCGTTTTAACTGACGCCGGAATATGTAAGCATAAATAAACCAATGAGTTACAGAATCCCATAGTATATTCGGAAGTTTAAAAATGCAAGGCTCTTACTGATAATGTCCCTCTCTTTTTATCCCTTGGAAATTGTGTAAACTCATCCTTTTCTACACTTTTACACTATATTTATGTTGGTAACACCAACATAAATATAGTGTAAAAGTTACTCGTATTCGTACAACCTTAGTATTCACAGAAACAATAAAAAAGCGATAGTTTTTGTAAAAACTGTTTATAAATTTTATATAGGAAATTAAGCTTACTACTAATAATAATAATAATAATAATAATAATAATGTGACGTTGCTACAAAAATATTAAAATGAAAAGGAAAAACAAATTACTGAACAAATTCCATGTCAAATTCGTACAATCTGATAATAACTCAATTTTTCAAATAAATGCATACACTAATTAATTTATTAATAGCGCGTATGTTTTATTCTATTTTTAATCTTGTCGGCATTGACTACACTAGCCTTTTTTTCAGAGGAAATATTATTCCATTCCAATTTCTCCATTTCTCCTTAAACTCATTTCTATTGGAAATATGATATTTTCTAACTTGAGTTTTTAGTTCAGCCCAAAGAATCTCGATGGGGTTAATATCTAGTAATATCTGGTGTTTCCATAACCGTTGGGCAATTATATAGTAACCATAATCTTGTTACTTCGGCCTTACTTTTAAATTTTGTTTTAAGATGTTGATATACATATACCTACCCATGATCTCATCGATAAAATGTAGATTTTCGACACCATTTGCGGAGAAACACCCCCACACCATGATGGATCCGCCACCATATTTTACCGTAGCCTGCAAATTTTTCTTGAGGAGGTTTGTGTTTGGTTTGCGCAAACTTTAAACGCTTACGTCTATTTGCTTCACTAATAAAAGGCTTTCTAACCGCTACACGGCCATGGTAATTGTGCCTTCTTAAAACATTGCGTATTGTTTTCGCACATACCGTCTTGCTAATACCACTACTAAATTTTGCTGTTAATTTTGGTGCGGATATTTTCGGATTTAACCCTACTTGATTTTATATTTTTCGCGCATCACGTTGGGTAATAGTTTTCTGGTACAATTTGTCGGTTTGTTTGGTATTCTGTTTTTTGTTAGATATCGTTTAATAATGCTATGAACTGTAGAGCGACTTCGATTAACGATTTCGCTAATTTTCCTCAAACATTTTCGGCCTTCGTGGTGAAAAACTATTAGTTTTCGTATGTCTTCAGAGGTTTCTTTACCTTTTCTCCCCGTTTTGACGAAATTAATCTTAATTTGACAACAAACTTACTTTAACTAATAACAAGTTCTCCAATACGAATTTCATTTGTTTTGTTTCTAAGAATGTGCGATATTTCATATTCCAAGAAGCAATAGAGTTTAGTGTACGAATACGAATTTGACTTTGGATTTATTTGTTTTTTGTTTGTCTTTTAACTTTAATATTTTCATAATAACATCACATCATAAAGATGATTAGTTATTCATATTAGTAGTAAGCTTAATTTCCTATATAAAATCAATAACCATTTTTATAAGAACCATTTTTTTTTTGTTTCTGTGGATACTAAAGTTGTACGAATATGAGATTTAGTAACTGTCACCCGTTGTTGAACTTGGGTTTAGTAAGCATGTTAACGTTTCTAATATCAGATTAGTTGAATGAGAGTTGAACGCTATAAACAGTGGCGACTCGTGAGTGCTCAGGTGTAAGGGCTGTACAAGAAATAAATGAAAACTCCAGATTGTTTGATCACTCAAATTCGTTACGCTTGCGGAGCGCCTGTTCAAATTCCCTGTTCGACAATGTTCACTCGACCGATATTCGTGAGATTAAAAACATTATTATTTTCACCGTGTCTTTTAATATACTTCAAAATTGTTACGCCCTTGGGGCTCCACGCAGGTTCGCCTTCAAACAATAAGCATCGAAAACAAAACATTTCTTTATAAGAACTGTTTTTGCTTTGTCCATTTTGATTTAAAATTATTGTGGGCGCAGGCCGTCCCAGTGATTTAATTTCAACTTTTACCCCAAAACACCGCCCTGAAAAAGGGATTTTTAAAAGTTCTTCAAACGAATTCATATTCAATTTGCGTAATACAACACAGTGCCGTTGACTAAAACGATATGCGGTCATCGTGCGTCGAGGCACAACTAAACGGTGCTACGATTTCGGCAGCCCCGTTCGCCGTATACCAAGCGGGCGTTCGGATGTCCCCGGTATGTCGTTTGGCAATAATTCTATTATTGCATTTATTTTTATACGGAAGCGATTTAATGTCTAAATTTAAAATATGATGTAATTAGAATGAAATGCATATTAATTAGTTTTAATTAATACATAATGAAAATTTTACTTTGTTTGTGTAAATAAAAGGTAATTGTAGAAATTACTATTTGTTCATACTGCTTTTGTAAAATTTAATCGGTACTCCCGGTAGCCCTTATACATCAGTCGTCACTGAACTATAAATATAAATCTCCTATAGGAAGATGTGCTGTAGTCTCTTTCCGCGTCTAACGCAGCATATTTGAAAAGCTTTTATGCTAAGTTGCACTTGGGGAATCGAGTTTATTATATATACATGACGCAAAACAAATTTTCAGGATCGATTTTAATCGAAAAGAAAGAAAAACTACTTGTAAATCGCTACTCACTTCTAATCGGTAAATAAAGTTATTGGATATGTAAAAATAAGTGTGACAAACGAGTAAAACGCTCCTAGAATATATATGGTTGTACAATACTTACGTTATTCAAGGTTGACGAATTTGCAATTTAATAATATTGTGCGACTTGTACCTAACGTTCAAATCAAATCTTTTTTAAACTTATAAAACCAAACGATATAATTCAGAGTATATGTATGTCCATTTAAAATAACAAAGTTGTTACCGCCATCTTACATTTTATCTTGGCATCAGTTGTAAGTGAGCCTCATTAAATAAATTAACTTTGATATGAAACATTTTTTTCATATATTCTATAATTCCGAAAAAAAAATAGCTTAAGGAAAATAGCAATTGTTCTTCAGATAATTTCTAAACTGTGTCGATTTTTTTTTTCTCAACGCAATCTGAATCAACATTAAAAACAGCACAACTTTGGTAATTTGAACAAATGTTTCATAATAAATGTATACAACAAAACCCCATGAGATTTAACACAGGGGTCTTGGATTCACATTTCCGCCATCTTGGATTTCATGATCTGTTCTGCCCCAAACAGATAACCGTTCCATTATAACGGGTGGCTGTTCCAATATATCGGCCAGTTGTTTCCGCCACAGAAGGTAGCCGTTCAATTGCAACGGGTAGCCGTTCAATTGCAACGGGTAGCTGTACTCTACAACTTCCTCTATAAGGTAGATTAAAAATTAATCGTACAAAACGTTTCTGTAGAATAAAGACTCTCTCCCAGTTTGTGGCCAGACCCCAGATAATGACATTGTAGGAAAGCACATAGTACACCAATGAATAAGATACATTTACTAGGTCTTGCTCTTTTAGGACATTTTTTAATTGTAACATTGCATAACAGGTTTTGTCTAGTTTTTTACATACGCTATCTAGTTGATCTTCCCAACTGAGATTTTTATCCAATATTACACCTAGTGCAGATGCATTGTCGGTGAAGTTTTTGTTTATATCTATGATAGGCTTCCGTATATGAAAATTAATAATTTTTGTTTTT
>JARFOC010016905.1:0-10387 GCA_031763485.1 Osmoderma eremita
TGGAGGAGCGTAGAGACCGAACCAGAGGGTCTAGGCAGTTGAAATTTTCAGCGTGTGCTGAGCATATATGGCTAACTGTGTCTGCAAAATTTCACACGATTTGGCTGCCTAGAACTGTCTAGGGTGTTAGTGGGGAGCGAATTCCCATATCTATCATCCATCATCTTCCGAGACTACTTAATTTGACAAAAAACGTCTTTTAATACGATTTTTTTATTTACATCGTTTGCAATGGACTTTTCGGGAGTTCTTACCGACCAATAGAAAGCTTAGTTTTCGTATCACGCTATTTTTTGTACTCCATCTGTTCGGTGAATAAAGTATAGGTTACTTTCAAACTTGCAAAACAGATAAGAAACTATTCATTAATCGATCCTTTGAGTGCACAATTTCGATTTAATTGAACATTCGTACTCCCTGCAATAAATTATGTACCACTACATAAATTCGTTATTAATAACGGAACGTGAACCTGATAAGTATTCAAATAGAAATGTGAATGAATATTCAAAAGTGTTATTATTGCTTCAAAGCTATGCTAATAAAATTTTTGTCTTTCTCTTTTTTTCCATGTACTTGTCGACTCCATCGCGGATTTTCCAGTACGTAAGTATCCATCATCGCATTTTTATTACTTTATTTACTCGCTGATTTGCCGCATGAGTAAAATTATAGTTTTCGGTGTTGGAGAATGAAATCGCCTTGTACTACTACATGCATATAATGAATAGACGGCGGTCATAACGATGCAGAAAAATAACGAGGGATTGTTTAAAATCTGACGATCGATCTAACGGGCACTGCACGCGATTTCGCGATTTCTTCTTTCATGTAAGATGAATTGATGATTTCCGCTTGTTCTTGTGTTATTGCTTGTTACAATAGTAATAGCATTATTACAAAATATGTACGTGTTGCACGGTATCAGAATTTAAATAAAAAGAACGAAAGAAAAGCGGTTTGATTAGTTTCAATAATTAAAATGAAACTTTTGGAAGGAAGGAATTTTACGGTGTAATTGAAAAATATATTTTAATGTCGTTTTGTCCCAATTTAAAATAAATAAAGGGTATAAATGGTGAAATTTTTGTTGGCTATTCATATTCAAACTACAATCAGTACTTTAAAAAGAAATTATTAATAATATAATAATAATATTTCTAACTAATTTGTGTTAGTCATGTAATATACCGTCATTTAAACTTCTAAACTGAAAATTAATTTAAATTGAAGCTATGATTATGATTTCTTTCAAAATATTGACGGGTTTGTTTGAGGTGTAATAATTTCGAAAAATTGATAAATTCATTTATAGACATTTATCTCGCTTTATTTCCATTTCTTTAATACTTAAAATTTTAATATAATGACACAGCCAACCAGTAATTTTATTAAAGCATTTCTTCATGACCACTCTAAGTCTAAAACATCCCTGATTTGTTTTGAAAACTGATTTTGCTAGAAATAAAAGCCTCTATTCCATAGTACAGAAATTCAACCGGAAAAAGCTAAAAAATTTATGTCATATGATGACAAAAAACAATTGAATTACAATATCCAGCGTTTAATTTTACTCGTGTGATAAGATTTTTAGAAATCTTGACGGGAAAGAGGAATTTCGATTGAGTGGTCAAACAGGCCAGATCTGGTACTCCTTGATAGTACGATAGTCGCCCAGAAAGTAAAAAAAAAAAGTTTAAATGTTATTTAATTAAACCAAAAGATATCACAACAAAACCGAATTCATTAACATTACTCCGCACCTAACCCTACTTTTCAACATAATCGCCAGTAATATTACTGGGGCGCTTCTCATAACGTGCTTCCTTCAGTGTTATTCAAGTGGTGTTCTGTGTGGTACAAATCTCCCAGAGTGCGACGTCTAACATTATCTTCCTTCGTAGTTTCTGCTGAGGATGGCAACTTAGTTGCCGAAATACGTATCCAGGAGTTCTTCACTCATCGAGGTGGTTAAGGGTATTTTTTATTTTTTACTTGATGTCTTCATCATTTTCCAAGTGTTTCTCTTCCCACCCCAAAAATGCCTCCATTTTCGGAAAAGGGGATAACGTCATTTCGCGCAAAATCTGACTATAGTTGGGATGTCTAAAAATGTCCCACTTAGCCTTGCAGTTTTGGTCTGTTAATGCAGCTGCATTAGGACCAAGCATTGACCTCAATAAACACGATCCAGGCAGACAACTTTCTACGTCTTTTGCTTTGGATGGCGCGTCGTATCGTTAAAGAGTCTCACAGTAAGCTGCTGACGTTTTCGTCTTTCCTCTTGGCATGAACTCAACAAGCAGTTCGCCCTCACGATCCCAAAAAAGGGACATAGGTTTCTTTGTAATCAGGTTTTCTTTTTGTGGTCTTGAAGAAGAACTTCTACGATGCCACTCCATCGACTGTCTCTTGGATTCAGGTATTTTGTAGGAAATCCATGTTGATGTTACAACTGTGAAATTCGTCACCATATTTGTGGTATCTAGTAAGATAATCTTGTGCTGCTCCCCATTGGTTGCGCCTTGGGGACTTCTGTCGAAAGTTTTGGGACCCAATAAACACATCTATTTGCATAGCCGAAGTGATATGTGGCCACTACATCCTACACTTTCTGTTTTAACTCGCTCGTAACGAGTGATGGCCTCTCACTTCGACCTACGTCATGCACGTTTTTCCTTCCTTCATTAAACATGATACACTATTCTCATAGAAGACCCATTCAAGCACTGTCACCATTGATTTTGCTATAAAAATCAGGCTGCGTATTCAGAAACCGTTTAACACTGCGGATTTCACACTTGGTGGGGTTTTGGAGTATGCGTCGTTCTTTACTTTCTGGACGACACTCGTATTTTGTGGAGATACTTTCATAAATAAAGTATATTTTAATGGGCCGGTAAATTTGGCAAAATGACCAGCTTGCCATAACTAATATGAATCTTTTAACATTGCCCGAATGATTCTACAAAATAAACAAGGTTACAAAAGCATTGTATCCTTGTCTATGTATTCTTAAGTCAAGTTTCCAACTCCGTCGATGCATATTTTCCTTTTTATCAGCAACAATCGAGCATGGGACACCGTACAAGCGGAAGTGTTCGGAGTATCTACCTCGCGTAAACCTATTTATAAATAAATCCGTGCGCGTATATGATATTTATGTAGTCACACGAGCTCACACCCGTCCTCTGTCTACATATTGGATCCTATTTTATCTAGCCTTTAAATTACGCGAGACATGGCATCGGATCCCGTACCACCGGTTATCAAATACAAGACATATCTGCGACAATCGTGTAACGGACATATTTCAAATTCCCCGCGTTTATTTTTGGCGAACGCTCGCGCCGAGACATAGAAATGCGACAAGACAAATTATCGGCGATTAAAATCTGTTCTTTTATACTCCCGTGGCGGGTTTTGAACGTCGCATTGGCAGTTTCTGGTCGCTAACGCTTAGTAGTTATTATGTATACCGATTAGGGTTATTGCGATTGTCGCCTTTTACGTTTTCAGACCGTCCTGCACTGGGGCGCTAAACATGGTAATATGGACGTTATTAAGCACTTCGCTGGAAGATACAGATGCGACGTCAACGCTAAAACGGTAAGATTGTACTCGAGGCTACAATACCTAAATGGCATGCTTTAGTGTGTATACACGGGTATTATAAACATTAATTCACTGTTAATTATAGTTGTATAAAACACTAATATCCTTTCTTTGTTACATGTACCTTCTTGTACGATATGGTTCCGGTTTTTAGAGTGGGGTAAGTATTTGTAGGTACTTGATGTGAGATTATAAGGTAAAGAGAAGTTGTCCTATGTTCTAACATAGAGTAACAGTCGCATAAATAAGTTAGGTATCAAGTTTGATAAAATCACAAGAATTAACAGCAAAATATTGTATTTATACATAGTCCCCCAAGTTGAGTGGCCTATTAAAATATTTTTGGGAAGGAAATACACAAAAATTCTGAAAATAATCACTTTTACATCACTTCTGGTTGACAGGAAGTCGCCATTTTCTTTCTTATTTTAAATGGAATGTTATATGTTTTATTGCAAATTCTAAACGTTATTCTAAGTAGAAAATGTTAACCCATTAACGTCCATAATCCCCATTTGGGGATTTTGACTTTTCCCCTAAACCACTTGGCGCGAAAAATATATAACCACCGTCTGACAGCTCAATGGCATTTCAGGCTTATCAATCAATATTTTTTGAAGCAGATAGTTTGTGTTCTGTCTCTGGAGTTTTTTACAAAAAGCAAACAAATTTGGAATTTATCGGTAAGTTGATCGCAACAAAATTATCTTATTTGAGACAGGATTTTTTTGGTTTGGTTTTTATTAATACGCAGCATCGGGAAATCCACACCACACAAATTGATTTAATAAAATTCGTTTTTATATTATAATTAAATGTGCATAAATATATAATTTATAGGTTATGGTAACTATACGTTACTTCCACAACCCTTTGTTTTTTGAAAAAATGATTTTGTTAAAACATTTTATTACGATACCCATTTGGGTTTTATGGGCAATAGCAAGTATTTGTCTCCTTTCACTTAAATGATAATTCTGAACTTCCCACTAATAAGACAGCAGATCCAGGTTCCAAAATAAGTCCCCTAATAGAGATGATGAACCAACAATATCTTAAATTTGGAGTTTTTGCTAGAAATATAAGTATTGACGAGCAAATGGTTCGGTACTACAGACATCATTATTTCAAACAGTTTATTAGAGGATTTGGGTTCAAACAATGTGTTGTGCCGAAACGGGATACTGTTACTACGCTGAATTATTACAGGGAAAAGAACTGATGATTGTGAATTACAAGGCTTAGGGGCATCTGTTATAACGAAGAACATTGCGTTTTGTGAGAATCTTTCAAATCACGTATTTTATTTTGATAATTTCTTTACTAGTTTCGTACTAATGAAAATGTTAAAAGAGAAAAACATAAACGCAGAGATCTGTATACAGAAGTCCAACACCGAGCACTTAAGTCATTTGTGATGACTGGATTTCTAAACTCAACAGTTTTTGCGCATAAAATACTTAAGTAAAGAGAGCAAGTTGTTAATATATACAGCAATTATTCTACCAATTGTCACGTACTCTATAGAAACGAGCCAGATCGTGAAAGCAGCACTTTAATCAAAGCAAATTGCGGTATTCTGGATGTATTAACTTTGAGAAAAAGAAAAACGAAGGATTAAAGCAAATAGGTGGATAGGATGGAAACCAATATTCATTTCTTAACACCTGGGACCCAAGGGAAAACTTGCAGAAGGGGTATTACCCAAGAGATGAGCCCAAAGTTGATTTTTATCATTTGTGGAATAAGAAATCAGACTGAGCAAATAGGAAATGGAAAAAGGAGCTAATAGAAAAAGGAGAAACTAGAACTAGAAATACACTATATCGAACGTAAAATAAATGGTTATCGTGGGAATTTTAAATGGACCAAAATCGCGTAGCTATTATTTTTGGCATTTTGAAACGGTGCAATACCAATGTGCTTCGTATTTTTTGAATATATATATATATATATATATAGCTTTTAGCAGGCCTTTTAGGCCCAGAGCTTTGTAATTTTCTACCATATCTTTCTATCCCTAGCTTTTTCCTTCCATCCAATTACCTTCCCCTCTTTTAAATCTTCCAGAACCGCTTCCCTCCATCTTTTCCTTGGTCTGCCTCTCTTCCTTCCGCCCTCGGGTTCTTTATTAGCAATTTGCTTGACTGTTCTATCTTCTGCCATTCTTTCTATGCGTCCCAACCACTTGAGTCTCCTCGATATAATCTTTGCATCTATTTTGAATATAGCTTTAAGTAATCACAAAAGATCATTTAGCCGATATTGTATCTCTTCAAATTCGCAAATCTAGGCGCGTTCGACAAATTCTAAAACCTTAAAACGCCAAGAATCTTACTGTGAGCTTCTTTCGGAAAAGAATATCCATCATAATTAGTTTGCGTGACACTCTTAAGTTTTTTTTAATTTTTTTATATTTCTATATTTCTTTCTCCACTGCAAACACCAACAAGTTCAAAAATGTAGTTCATTAGTTAACATTTCAAGGGTTGCTATGTAAGATATCACATCGGTTTTGATTAACTTGATAACGTATCGAGAAAATATCTTGACTTCCACTCTATTTCGCGTTTTCCGATTTGAAAAATCGCCATCTAATTTTATTTTCGGGTTAAAGAAACTTTGAAGGAGTATTCAGAGTATAGCACAAAATAGCCACACTGTGCAACAAAGTCTTAATGAACGTGGGTCCGCAAGTGGACGATTTCGATGATAATAATAATAAAGTTTGTTTGAAAGTAATATTACTTTGTGTACACCAAAATCAAAACATAATACATACGATAATAATACACTAATAAAACTTAAGAACAGTATAATAATATGTAAAGAAAAAATATTCATTATGATAAAATTCACCAGAAAAAATGTCTTTGTATAAGTTGTTGGCGTTGTAGCATATATGTTGAACGGGCGATTTCAACAATAAATTAGTTATGACTGGCACTGCGCAAATAGACGAAACGAAAGACGAGGAACATGAAAGTCTATTGCGGAAAGCAGGTAACCACACTCCACTTGGCCATGTATTAGTTTATAAAGAAAACACGCACTATGGAACTTTCAGATAGACTTTGCAACCGATGGCGCTGTAATAGTAAGTTGTAGTCAATATTCCTTACAGGATATACGCCATCAATCTTAAACGAAAGAAACTGCAGAAATCTTCGTTGCACTCTTTCAATAGAATCCTGATGACATTGATAATAGGGATACCATACAATGGATGCATATTCGAGTCGGCTCACAACATATTCAAAGTATAACGTTCTCAGTAAGTCCGTAATCATTGAAGTGCTTCGAAGATCTAATAATAAATCCGAGCATGGCTGCACTAAACAGGCACATTTGATGAATATGACCTCCAAAAGAAAGCTAACTGTCAAACAGCACCCCCAAGTCCCTGACGATGTCACGCACAGGAACTTGACGACCACCCACACTGTACGAGGAAGGAATAGCTTTTATCATACGAGTAAAGGTGACATGAGTGCATTTTGCAGGATTCAATGTCGGGCTATTCTCCAGCAACCATACAGATACATGATCAATGCATTCCTGAAGCTTGCTAACGTCATTGATGGTGTCAATTCTGGAATACACTTTAACGTCATCGGCATATGCAAGAGTCTCACATTGTAAGGCCTCCAACAAATCATCTAAAAAGAGCACAAACAGCAGCGGTCCCAAAATCGATCCCTGTGGTACTCCAGACGTAACAAGAACCTCGTGCGATCGGAATCCACATAACATATTCTGTGTTCGAGATAGGATTTAATTGAATGTAATAGTTTGGGTGACATGCCAAAGGAGCTCAGTTTGTAGAGGAGAATTTTATGGTCAGTAGTGTCAAAGGTCCACGAAAATTCCGTATATACGACGTCAACCTGTCCACCATCATCCAGGACATTACTTAGAAATTGTGTAATGAAGTAAGATTAGTTGTGGTGGATCTTCCAGATATAAATCCATGTTGTTTCAATGAGATGAATGGCCGAACATTCCGATAAATGGTGCAAAAACTTGCAATTTCTTATCGTAGTTTACAAATCTTCTGCCATGCGTACAGTTTATAGTTATCACTCAGTGGTCACTCACGCCTGTTTGCAATTCGTCTTAATGGGTATGCCAGAGCTCTTTAAAGGCCCCCATACAGGTTTTTTCCATCGGACCGTGGGTCAAAGCTAACGAGAAACCGAAGTGTATGGGTGAAACCCGACAGTTTTGCTCGAATACTTTGTGCGGGAGGAGTAATCCAAACAGTGTGTTTATCATAAATTACAATATTTGTTTGTAATTAAAAAAAAAATTTCTGCTATTTTGGACCCGCAAAGTTTGTGACACATTTTTAACACACTGTGCTTTCTTCTGCCTATACTATTCTCCAGAATTTTAGCTCAAAAGTTTTTAAAATGAATTCATCGAATAACACCAAACCGTTCTTCAAAGTACCTATGCAGTACGCACTTATTTACTTCTTAACGGTTATCTCATATATATGATCTCAGCGAACAGATTCACGCAATAAATTGTAAACTCAAATACCCCTTCATACATCATAAATATATGTATATTTCTCCCATGGATAACCGGACATTAATCTTAGTTTGTGTCGCAGTATTTTATCCCCATTTATAGGAGCTTCAGAATTGATTGAATGACTCCACTCTTATCTATATTATACAACAACAAATACGCACATATTTGTAACCGTTCGCGCATAAATACGAACACGGTATATACGTATCTATACATTATATAAATTTTCATTATACGGGAAATTAGCATTCCGGTTCTGTGTGCTCTGGGTACACGAGCGAGTCTGCCGCATCCTCTCTCCTCGCATTACATTCGTAAAATGAGTCGTCGCCGGCCATAATAAGGAAAGGTAACATTAATAAATCCGCGTACAGCGTCCGTCTACAAATGTAAATGTCGTAAACAAGCTGTTATCTGTTGTATTAATGCCGAGGGGACGAGATGACATATCGGGCCGTACACGGGAATGTCTGGCATGCGTCGTCTGCCGCTCTGTAACCGGAATCTATCATCCCTGAGCGATCTTCGTGTGTATAATATTTATTTTCTTTATGCGATGGAATCGGTCCGATTCTTTTCGCGAATCTATCAGTTCGAAAATGTACGAAGGTGGATACATCACTATATCTACAACTATACTATGATCAAAATTGCAGATCCCTCGGTTATTATAATATTTTTACGTTACGTAACCTTCTGGGGAATCCGAAGGACATATCTTCTCAAAAACAAAGGTCGAGAATTTATGAGATAAGGTTTATATTGGACAGACAAGAAGGACTATAGAAACGCAGTTTGAAGAATATATCGGCCATTACCGTTGTAATAGATCAGAAGAATCGAGTGGTGCGCAACACATGATTAAAACGAATCATCGAATTACTCCCGATAATTTGAAATTATAAAGAAACATATATTCGGCGAGAGAAATAGACGCGTATGACGTTTCATACGTTTCATATATATCGTTATATTTAAAAAAACAACGAATTTAGTAATTCGCGCAAAAGAAATTTTAGAACATTCCAGCTTAATGAATATTTTTACTGAGAAAGAAAAGAGAGGCCATGTATGTTTTTTTAATTGCCAACAAACAGATGTTGCACGCCTTACGATTATAAATACTACCTGCTATTCGGATTAGGTAGATTTTTTGGGATATATTACGATAAGTGTGTTCTTAAGTAGAGATAGATATGTACATATTTCCTTTTTTAAGCGTGCATGTTAGATATAACTTTCGCTATTCGGAAATTGGTTGACAATGAGAGCGGACGTGCTCTTGAAACATATGTCCAGAATTTTATTAAGTCAATTTGTGTGGTGTGGATTTCCAGATTACTATCAATTTTCAGTACTACAAAAACGATTAATAAGGTTTATTGTTTTTGATTTTAGAAATTACATTAGCAAAACTAAGTGAGGTTTAAAGACTAAGTGCCCAAGTTCTTTTGGTCGTTTTCATTAAACATGAAATCAGCCAGGACATTGCTAGCACGAATTAGATACGGCGATAGTTCTTCTGGAGATCCAGAAGTAATTTCCGAGTTTTTTTTTTTCTGATTTCTTTGTCTCTATTTTTGAATGAAATCAGTCACCTAGTCTTATTGAGGTTGACGACTTGACACTCTTAATGCTCTGGATTCTCGAGAAAGGCTTGTCCTAATGGTGTACGTGCAATATTTCTGAACAAATGCTTTGCAAATTTGATAGAACCGTTATCTCTAATGAGAAACAAACACAAAACGAAATATTTTAACCGATTTCTTTGCTACAGTCTCAAAGGTGAGGAACAACAACGACAAGAACCCACTTTTTAAGATAAAAGCTAGATTAACATTCCGAAATATATTTTCAATATACAAAAGCTTTAAGCTTAACATGAAATATCAAGTGTGGTAGGCATATTTGCACAAGTGGCATTAACGATAAATACGTTCCATAAAATAGCTACAAGATAATTTAAGCCATCATTGCACGAAGGAGTACATATCTCAAAACATATTTTCAATTTTTAATAATTCTTATTTTCTTATTAAATCTGCATACAGTGGCTCAACGTCAAAGTCGGACAGTATCGCGCACATAATCCTACTAAAAGATTTGATTGTTAATTGATATATTTTAAATGAAAGAAATACACATTTCACTACATATAATATTACACTTTCAATCTGTAAAAGGAAATCTATAAATTTATTCTCTTGTTATAAAATATTTTATATTCAGAAAA
>JARFOC010016946.1:0-10385 GCA_031763485.1 Osmoderma eremita
AATGCTCCCTCTATATCCACAAATGCTGCCATAGCTATTTCCTTGGAATCCAACGATTCTGTTATCTTGGAGACCAAATGCGCTTATTCTTGAGTTAATGACCCTCTAGATACATATTTCGGCAACTAAGTTGCAATCCTCAGTAGAAACTTCAAAGGAAGAGTGTTCCATTTGTCATCTCTGGTTAAGGTAAAACTTTGGAATCCACTCTTCACTAGATTAGCCAGTGGAATAACACTGATGTTATTGCTATGACCGTAGTCGGCCATTTGGTTTACAATAGGATTTACGAAACACGTGTGCCGAATTAATTTAATATATTAATATTAATTTGATGTCAGGAGTAGTCCGATTATTGTGTTTACTATCCTGCCCTACAGTCCTTGTAATCTCTACTGATTTAGAATAATATATGGAAATGCCCGTAATGTTAAAGATTACATACATTTATGTCAATTGTTACAAATTTTTTAGGACCCATATTTATTTATTTCGGCGTCTAGAAATGCAGTACAGAAACAAATTTAATTACTTCGTGGTAGAGTCGTATATCACATATTATACAATTTTTTAAAATGGAATTAATACTAAATATATACTTTATATAGAATTATAATTGTATCGTCTTTTGTTTAGGTGCACATGCTGTCCAACGGTTTGAACAACAGCCTTCATACACAGAAGTTAACCCCGGCCAAAATGCACTTCTTGCTTGCAAAGTATTTAACAAAAGAGGGACCTGCTCTTGGCAAAAGGATCATAAGGTAAATAGAGTTTATTTATAATAGCGCTTCAATATATGTATTTATACATGCACATGTAACGCAACAATTCAATAGCTGATTTTTTCGAAAAAATAAAGTATCAACGGAATGTCTCAAGTGTGTTTGAATACGGCTATTTATTTCTATGTACTAAATCAACTTACATTTTCTAACGGTACGCCCTGCACATTATTATATCTTTAGATTCGTTATTTCAACATACACTAAATTTATCAAAGACTAAATTTCTTGCTAGAAAGAGTCATTTGCATGTATTCTACATTAAATATTTTTATTAAGTTATACCCGTTGTTTTTAAAACAAGGATGAATTTCAACATCTTCTTTCAACATGAATTAAGAAAATCACCAATGTGAAGTATATAAATATAATAAAAAGTATATAAATATATTTTGGGATCGACGCCACACTAAAATATCTGATTATTAGAGACTTTCAACGCAGGCTCACCAGTGTACGACGGAGAAGTGCCTGCCACTGATGAAGGTTTAGTAGCCCAAAACACCTGTCTATGCGACAAGAGCGTCTATTGCTACATAATCATATGTGTTGTGTCTACCCTAAAAGTATATTTGTGGTTGGATAGGTGGGTGGCCAATTTGACAATTGATCCCACCAACAATTTATGTATTGAATGGGACGATACATTCCAGTAGGATGCGCCGTACTGACTAACTGTTCTCTATGATCTATAAACTCACATCACAACTAGGGTAGGAATCTAGTGTCCTTCACCCTATCATCTAAGTTAAATGCGTCTAGTTCGCAACAGGAAAAGCAAAGACACTCGTAAATTCTTTCTTTTTGCCTCGCTTGGTAAAATTTATTTTTATTAATTCTTATGAACCTATCTAAATCAGTAATGCAATACACTTCATCTGTAGCATCTAGCTCGGACAGTGTATGGACTGTTAGTTCCGCCAGAAGGACTGCGTATGTTGTGATTTCAGGAATGGCTTTACCATGACGTAACATACATAACATTGTGTGTTTGACCGGTGTCCCCTAGATAGGGTATATCGTGGCGCAAGCAAGTAGCTGGGACATTTCGCAATAAGTTCGGCGACGCATTAACGATGAAAGTGGGTTTAGCATTCGGAGAGACGCTGGTGACGCCTGGTAGACAGAAACTCGAGTTCGTCTCTAATGCTTGTACCCCTTCCTTTGCTTTTGCTAGTAAGCAACAAACCATGCGGCTATAATGGCATTTTTTATGGTTAATTGTTTTTGGCACTTTTGATGTTTCTTAGGTGGATTCTTTTTCACATCCATTGTATGGAATCCTGTTTTGTTGAGAGATGCCGATGAAACACCCAAATTTCATTGCTTATTACAATTTTAGAAAAAGGGTTTTGGTCAGGAGGTAAAGCCGTCAAGGTTTCTCAGCAAATTTCTTGCCTACACATCTTTTGATCGGTGGGTCAGTAATCTCGAAATTCAGCACTGTGACAGTTTATTCATCCCCGAATTCTCATGCAAAACTATCCAAACGGATGCTTTCCATATTCCTGTTTCATTTAAGGTAAGCGATACTTCGATTTGTCTATCCATTAACACCATTTTTTCAGATTTCTTGAAGGTTTCATCGGTCCTTGCCTCTACAGATCGTCCACTTTTTGGACTATCTCGAATGGATTATTTACACAATTCGAATTGCTTTGGCCAGAATTTCATTTGCAATTATGATGGAGAATTTACACTAAATACAGCATACGAACTTGTACAATTTTTGTACAAGTATGTCAAAAACTTTATAACGCTTCTATGCTCCAGGTTTAAATTACCCACTTGCGCTTTTACAGCTGCATAAAACCACAAAAATGATTTTATTTACAGATTACACAATAGTAACGACATTTGTAATGATAGCGCGTCATATTCATATGTCTAGTTAGATGTTATTTTAATCTCCCACCTGTTACTGTATAAGATTTTCATTTGAAGCGAGACCAGTTATTGGCGCGCTATGCTCTATTTCACACATTTGTGTACATACATATGTGCATTATGTAGATGTCACGTCTGCGTGTTGTTTAGAGTAGATACATGCGTTATTTTATGTAAATATTTGCGAATTTTTCCCGGAATAAAATAACTTTATGGAATGTCGGTCGTGACGGTTGTTTGAATGGATATGCTGAAACGGGTAGCGGTCAGTTACGAAATATGCAGAAGACCACGTGTGATACATGCGAAAAGAAAAAAATGTTTGACGGAGACAGTTTTCTCGTCAATTTCACCGACAGTTTACGGAAACCCGATCGTAAAATCCTGATCCCCGTATCTTGAATCCCCTTTAGGAGTTATAGTTTTCAAGCAGATCGTGCTGTTACTGTATATGAAAGAAAAAATTTCATATTAAGCTTTTTACGATAATGGTGATTCTTTTCCGCTCGCATCTGAGTTCTAACACTTTCATTTTTATTAGAGTACTAATAAGAAATACTGCTGTAGTTGGTAACGTGAGAATGCCATTCCCTCTGAGATTATTAAATCAACGACAAGTTAGTTAATGTAATTAATATTTTGTATGGTTATATATATATATATATATATATATATATATATATATCTCAATGCTATATTATACCATTTTCTAATTAGTTAATAATATAACATTTAGGTATAAGTACTACATACGGAAATAGTTGTGCTTTTGCACAATTTTGATGTACAAATTCATTGTGGAATGAAAAGTTATAGGCCTTCAAATTTGGGTTATTTCGAGTGCTGAACAACAGCAAGTACGAGGAAGATTATTACATAGTGGGTTTGGGAACAGATAGGTCAAAGAAGGTGTTTAGCGGGTCATAAAATGCCCTTACGGCGGAAATAATAGTGTAAAGAATTTTCCAATCAACTTCTGACAAACAGTTGTAAATTGGATAAAGTTGGCTCTACGAAAATTGCAACGTACATTAATATGTGAGGTAATTACGCTGGATTTATTTGCGTGATATAAACCAATTTGAAAATAAAGAGCAGGTTGGTACCGATCCCCAACCGTGAAAGTAAGAATTAAATCGACAGTCACCTATAACCATATCAATTAGAAGGGTGATGCTAGAAAAAGAAGAAGAGTCCAAAGGTTTGCGTGAGATAGAACTGTGTATATTGTTATGATATACACACCTTTTTGTGTTCTTGTTGGTGTTATTTTATCGTTATCGAATTTTGTCTGCAGTATACGCGACCATTACATAATTTCGTTTTGAACTTATTATCGGTTTCAAATTAAATTGTTAAAGTGAAGTGTATCCATCTGTTCGGTTATTCAATAAGGCTAGTCAACTAGAACCCCATGCAGTGGGCTATAATGATATACTAAGTCCAGCCAGAGGCAGATAACGGGACTAATTAACGTTTCTAGGTAAAATAAAATTTATTTTTCAAATACATTGTAAAATCACAGGACATTCTCACACATAACACAATACAGTACTAAAGGGCTTTCGGAAGATTTCTGCAAATTAAGTACACGAATTCACACGAGAAGTCAATCCAGCAAAGAACCACCAGTACAGTTGTCATCAGACGAGATTAGTATCGAAGGAAGCGGTCGCCGACGATGACGTATAGACGAGATTCACCTGGGCCAAAGTTCACGGTTACTATGTAAACATCGTGCTAGTAACTAGATGCGTTACTAGACTACGAAAAAAAAAGTTAAAATTTTATTGCCAGCAATCCATTTGACAATATATGAAGTAGTAAATTGTACAAAACCGCATAAATAGAGGAAAGAGATACTGGAGGTTGCAGTTAAGGGAAAAGAGATTCAGGAGGTTGCAGTTACGAAGAAAGGGGTGAAGGAAGATTGAAGAGATAAAAGGTTTGCAACACAACAACAAAGTAATTGAGGTATTTATAAATTTAATTTTAAATATTGGCAAAATTCTTGTAGTTCTTTTATACAGCAATCGTTTTTCAAAATTCCAAATTCATATCCAACGTCAAGATTTCAATATATGTAAATTAAACCTATCAATTCCGATGTATGTAGTATTGTTATATTACGAGAAGTTGCCAAGTTACATCAATCAGATGTAACAAACGAACTAAACTGTCATAACAGTACTTTAAATCATATGTGCGTTAATGTCACATTCTGGTATTAACGTCTTTGAAGGTTAGTCAATTTTGTAATATTGCAATATATAAGATCTTTACTAAACCAAGCTCATATTTAACACTCAATATACTTACTCAATATTTGCTAAGCCAAAAACTGCGTTTTTATGTACCTACATAATAATTTCTTCAATTATCTAATATTTTCACTACTTTAATTCATACGGTAAACTATTGTACAATATAACCCACTTACTGAAGCATGTCTTACTATTTGAGTCCTATTGTATGTAACACAAATTTTCTACTTTTCTAGTACAGTGATTATGTATACCTCTAACTAACGTCATACTATTACTTATGTAATCCAGTCTATAGTCATTGTATTTGACTGTATATATAAGTGGTAAGCTTCTAAATATTTTGCTCTGTTGTGCATTCATTAGCATACGTAATATTGGAGTGTAGCCATTTCTCAAACTAGACTGTACTGAAGAAGTGTATTTTTAGTATCAAACTCATAAAGTTGGGAAAACATTATTTCTTCCAAAATTTTCGACATAACTGGAAGAGTGTTTGTTGGCCGTAAATTTTAAAACTATCTTAGTTACAAAGTTTTGGTAAAGCGAGAACGGATGCATGTTTCCAGCAGAAGTAAACTTGAGTTAATACCATTGATTATTCTACAGAGGCTAAAGGTATATCAAGAGTATTAAAAATTATACAACGAATACTTAGAATATTTGAATTTACAAATGCTTTAACTATCCTTTTATAGTGTAAATGAAATGTGTTTCATCCTCTTTAAAAAAATATATAAATATACCTCTGAGATCACACAACACGTCTGATTGTATAGTTTCAGACATTCCTCACGTACAGACACCTGTTTCGGACTCACTTAGTCCTCATCAGTGCACGTCGGAGGAATACCTGTCGCTCGTTCAATACTCCGTATCGTTAACCAAACGTTAGCACATGTCTTTAAGGAAAATCCCAGAGACATCTAACGCCCAGCCGCGGACTCATGGAGTAATCCCAAAAGCGGTAACTAAGCCAGTCAGCTGAGATCCGTGTTAGCGTGTGATCTTATCGTCGTCGAATGACTAATAAATCAAAACATCATACAATCAAAGATCAGATCCCACGTCGGTCACCATCGACAATTTTACAAACGATTTTACGGATCCTTTTTGCCAGTTGGAGAATTTAAATGTTCAAAAGTTCGTTGTCAGTAAATCTTTAAAATGTATCGCTTAACTCTAATGTCGACGATGTAATGGTTATATATTTACTATGGACAAACTGTCAAACAACTGTAGGTATCTTAAATTTTAACCATATAATTGGTAGATGGGTTGTTTGAATGTATGATGCTGTACTTCGAGACACCTTAAACGTAACTGCTTAATCTTTGTGCAGCTGATATAGTTGCTAATACTAATATTGTCACACAAAGCGAATTATTGTTCTTGTTTCAGATTCATAATATCGTTGGCATATAAATTTTAGATACGTGTTAACTTTTTTCACCACGCCGAAAATTCTATATCGATATATTTAAGAAACTGTGTCGAAACTAAACAAAGGATATCATTTGTCAACACAAAAACACATTTTTAAGGTTATTCTGAAATGCAGCGTAGAATGCCGATAGTAACAGCGACAGTGAATGTCTATAAAATTGATACTCTAGAAGATTGTATGATCGAATACCCCATTTTTGTATCAGTTCCTCTGGGCAATAAAGCTGGGACCGTATATTGGCCAAGGATAGCAATATCGATTTACACTATAGGTTCTATGTAATACCTTGCAGTAAACCGTGAAGTAGCTTTAAATTTTCAATGTTTCCCACATTTGAAAGCACATTGATTGCAAAATATATGTATTATATTCAAACTGTCACCGTTATTGTAAATAACATAACCCTCATTTAATAAGTAAATCTATTTGATGTTTGGTGAAAATATCTTCAATAAATTCTATTGAGTTGATGGTATGAGAAGTAAGGTACTGCGGCGGGATAATTTATAAATTTGAAAACAATAATACTTTATATCCAGATAAGCCAAATTCTACATCTCCCTTTCGTATTTGCAGGAAATTAAACTCACAGTCAGTCCTATAAAATCCATGCTACTTACAACAAAATTTAATATATACCTACAAGTTTTAATCAATTTATTAATAAAAATATAAAGAAAAAATCAATATCATATTAATACTAGAACTAAAATAAAAAATAATGAGTGAAAGACTCTAGATACCTATTTCGGCTATTCTGTCATCCTCAGTGGAACCGACAAAGGAAAAAAGTGTTTAAAGTAAAACATTGGAATATATATCCTTCACCAGAGATACTATGTCTAACACTTTTTTTCCTTTGTAAGCTCTAGTGAGGATGGCAACTTAGTTGCGACTAGAGTCTTTCACTCATTGAGGTAGCTTGTAGCTTGTATTCTAATACAAAGACTTAACACTGCGGCCTTGAGGTCTATTGTATAACTCTACATTAGGTTTGTGTAGGCCTTTATCGTGTGTGTGTGTGTGTGTGTGTAGAGTATGGCTTGTTAAATGTTTGATTGCGAGGTCAGCTTAGTACTTATGTATATCTAAAGGTCACAATCTAAAACATCACATATGTGATTTAAACCCACTTATTAATATAAAAGTTGAAAACGTTCAAAAATATAGTATATACATATATTTAAAAATATATAAACATACTTCTGGGATCACACAACACGTCTGATTGTAGTTCCAGACATCCTCACGTACAGACAGCTGTTTCGGACGGCTTAGTCCTCATCAGTGCACGTCGGAGGAATGCCAGTCGCTCGTTCAGTACGCTGTATGATGTGCTAACTTCACGTTAGCACATCACTTTCGAAAAATTTCCAGAGACATCTAACGCCCAACTGCGGATTCATGGCGTAATCTCCATGCGATATCTAAGTAACCAGTCAATCGAGATCCGTGTTAGGGTGAGATCCTATCGGCGTCGATATGACTTATAAATCGAAAGCGATTCCTATTCGTCACGTACGTTCTAAAATATAGTACATTAATATATTTAAAAATATATAAACATACTTCTGGGATCACACAACACGTCTGATTGCGTAGTTCCAGACATCCTCACGTACCGACATCTGTTTCGGACGACTTAGTCCTCATCAGTGCACGTCGGAGGAATGCCTGTCGCTCGTTCAGTATGCCGTATCGTCAACTTGACTACCCAGAAGTATACTTATATGTTTTTAAATATAAAAGTTGTTCGACTGTTACATCAGGTTAATGTAACTAGGGAAAATAATGTCGAATCAACAACTAAAATTTAATAATTGTATTTTAACATATAAACATTCAGAGATCGGCCTAGAGATCATTTTGAAACAAAATTTGAAATTTTAAATTAAGCACAAGAATTTTAATAATATTATACTCTGTAATATGTACGTTACTCTTCTGTTTCCGTCCTGTTTTCTTTAATTCATTCCTTACCCCAAATACAAACAATAAGAACTCGTTCTACTTCTACAACCGACATTTGCAGACTGCCCTTTCTACTGTTTCCAGTGCTTGCAATAAAGGTTATATATTCTACCTATGTGTTTCTTTGTTTACTTTGTATCTTTTATACTTGATTACTTAATGAAGCGATGTCATCCGCCTGGTTCGATTAATCGTCCCTTCTACTGCGGCCGCTAGGTCCTATTGTAGAGCTGATGCCATCGAACAAGTCCAGGCCCTTGCGGTAGCTGAGGATCTTGTCCAATGGGGAATTCTAAAGGTCAGCTAGGGAAGTCATTACCTTCCCAAAGATGGAGTACTTGATTCGGGTTGATCAGGGTAGTGGCACATAACTGTTTCTTCGTCTTGCATACACAGTCAGCATTCGGTTTCTTTCGATAACCAGACTCTGTGTAGGTGTTCTGAGTCTGCAGTGACCTATAAACACAGAAGTAATTATTTTGACCCTTTTACGGTCAAATTTTATTAATTCTCCAGGTCGGACATGATTAGGTGAGATGCACTCTTTCGCATGTACCAAATTAGGAGAAGTGCTCCAAAATTCGAGTACTTTCTGTCTTAACCAGGCACTAACTTGTTGTTTGGCCAATGACGGGCATCCCGCGGCATCCTTTCTTGCAAGAGTGTCGGCTTTCTCATTCCCTTGAATGAGGGATCACCCAAGACTCAGAGTAGGGTTAGTTTGTTAGGTGACCCTATTGTATTTAAAATGGTTTTTCAGCTCCAGATCAGTTTAGAGTGGCATTTGTGCACCTCCAATGTTTTCAATACAGCCTGACTGTCACTGAAAATTTTTATTGATTTGTGTTTGAGGTTTTTGTTAAAAATCTCTCTTGCGCACATTTCATTGGTATAGATTTCATTGGTATAGATTTCACCCCTGCTGGGTTTCTGATGCAACCGTAAACCAGCAGGTATCTGCTTGCGTCAGTTTGGTTTCGTTACATCTCCATTCCTCTTTATTTGGATAGGAGTTAGTGAAGAATGTGTCGATCATGTGTCGTGCGCACATCAAGTCAGTTTGATACGGGCTTACTTAGACCAAAAGAAATACGCCCACGGCGCCTGCTGTTCTTTCGTAACAGAATACTTCGACTTATCAAAATACGATACTTACTTTGGGGCTTATCCAGAAGTGCGGGCTTACGGCTACCAAAGTAGAGATGGGATGAATCACTTCATCAACTTCAAACGTTCTAGGAATGGCGCCACCGAGTTTCCTTGAGTACTGGATTTAGCTCATAAATCGGAAAAGAGCCGGATGTAAGGGGGTAAGCACGTATGATGAAATGAAAGTCAAGGTGCTAGTTTAAATAACAATGTGTATATTGACGGTTTCGTCGAGTGCGTCAATCGTTCGGTACATGAAATTCGCACAGTAATACAAGATAATCGGAAGTGCTTATGTTTGCATGAGTAACTATTGTAACGTGTCGTTACTTTGAAAACACGACTTTGTTCCCAGTAAATATTTTTAGTTGAATTATTGAAGTTAATTTTGGTATTTCGTCATGTTTTCAATGTTCAATACTGTATATATATATATATATATATATATGCTCTGTTCTATTTTTAAATACATGCTTCTGTATATTTCCTTTTCCTACGGACGTATGTTTAATCATATGTTTGGTTTATCACACGCGCTGGCGCCGCGATGTGTTCTCCGTGCAAGCCCGGCTCTCACCATAGGCATTCACGCGATGGAGGGAACCGCCGAAAGATATTTAAGGCGAGCGCACACTCGTCTCGTGGCAGAATCCCGCTTTCCTTACCTTACAGGACGTACTGAGTGGCCGACCTATGTCTTGGCACTCCGTCTTACTCACCCATTGTTGTTAGACGTAGCCGACCCTATGCTTTGGCGCATTAACAACCCCTGCAGGACGTACCGAGTGGCCGACCTATGCTTTGGCACCCCGTCTGCCAATTAATTCTTATTTATTTACTAGCTCCGCATATTCAACGATAGAAACCCGTCACGACCAAACG
>JARFOC010016957.1:0-10384 GCA_031763485.1 Osmoderma eremita
CTGTAGCCATATACCGAGGCAGATCCGTTAATATTACCACGAAATTGTTCCCCATTTTGGTAGTAATATGGTAATAGGAACGTTCTGTTTACGTTACCATGGTATGTCGCGATATACTACAAAGTCATTCTAATAGTCGTAATTACGTTCCCAGATAGCTATTGTGCTAGTTGGGATTACTTTCAAAATTTTACAAATTTTGTAATGCCAGTACTAGATGGATTAGCTAGAAAACACCAAATAACACTGAAGCAAAGGATCAACAATCACTGGGTCACAATGTCTCGCGTTAAAAGATAACTGTATGGAGGTGTGATAAACTGGAGGGTTAGGCGCACATTTTAGGGTGCATACTGCAAAAGAATTATAGAAATAACTCAAGTTACTAAAAATGAGAAATATACAGAATTGATAGAGAGGTCTACTAATAAAAACAAAATCATTTGGCAATTGGTAAACAAATTACAGGGAAAAGACCTAAACCTGCAGTTATATTAACAGATTTGGTAAATACGGATGAAGATGTTCTGAAAAGCTGGAATAAATATTTTATACATACAGCATACAGAAATTGTAGCAACTATAGAGAAATAACACTGCTAAGTACTATCATGAAACTGTATGAAAAAGTACTAGAAGAAAAACTTAGAGGTATGATAGACTCAACCCTTTCGGAATCCTAAAGCGGCTTTAGAAAAGGAAGAAGTCACATATTTACCCTTAAACAAATTATAGAAAAAACGCTACTCAAACAAGAAAGAGTATACTCGCTTTTATAGATTTAGAAAAAGCTTTTGACAGAGTAACACGAGAGAAAATGTGGAAAATCCTAGAGCAACGAGGAATTAATGAAAAACTTTCTAAAGTGATAAAAAGCCTATATGCCAACGCAGTCCGATATGTTATCAGTGAAAATAAAAAAATCTAAATCGTTCACAAAACCGGAACGTCTTCGACAGAGAGGGAGTATAAGTTCTTTGCTTTTCACCATACTAATGGACGAAATAATAAAGAAAAGTAATTTGACAACGAGAGGTCTGAATGTGGGTTGCAGAAATCTACAGAGAGTGCAAATATCGGAGTGGGCTTTTGCCGATGATGTAGTAATCGTGGCGGCCAATGTCAAGAATTTACAAAATGATATCAAAGTATGGAAAGAAAACCTAGAACGATTTGGAATGATAATAAACACCGAAAAAAACCAAAATCATGGCTATTTGTGAAGAATATCAAGACGTAAATATCAAAGTAGGGGAAGACAGTAGAACGAGTGCAACAATTTCAATTAGATCAATTTCAAAGTAACAATAGAAGATACTGGAACGATAGATATCGAAATTAGTAAAAGAGTAGAGAAAGCAGTCAAAATGTACTATGCTATGATTAAAACTTTTTTATGCAAGACACAGATTTCACGTAAAACAAAGATGAATGTTTATAAAACTGTATATAGACCTATACTAACTGATGTGAAACATGGACACTCACAAGACAACAAAAAAAAATACAAGTAGCAGAAATGAAGTTCTTGAGACATGTGAAGGGAATTACAGAGCTGGATAGAATTACGAACGAGGGAGTGAGAAGCGATCTATAATTTTAATGGATATACTGCATGAATGCAGGTCTTTTGTAGTAAACAAATTCTGTTGAAGTCAGTGCAGCTTCCCCAGAAGATCACTCCATATTTTAGTCGAGATTGAACACAGGCATAATAAACACAACGCGACACGACTCGCAGACCATAACATTGGCTACTCAGACCCTCCGCCAAATCACGGATGTGTGGTCTCCACGACAGCAGGCTGTCAATCGTTACCCCAAGAAAACGAACTTGATTGACACAATTTATTACTTCATTCTTGATGTTTATCGTTAAGTCACTTGTTAGAATATTGAATGGTAATATATGGGTTTTTGCAGTATTTATTATTAAGTTGTTGCTGATAAACCAACGTTCCATACGTCCCACGTTGTGGTCCATACCAATTTTCAATTTTTCGCAGGTTTGCTGTCGAACAATGCACGAAGTGTCATCTGCATATAAAAGAGAAAGATTGTCAAGGATGTGCGGCATATAATATAAAAAGGAGCGGCCCTAGGATGGAGCCCTGTGGTACCCCATAAACCGCGGTATGCCATGGTGAAAAGATCTCCTCACCCGATGTCTCATATGACGCTACACACTGTTTTCGTTCTTTCAGGTACGAAGATAGGAGTCCGAGTGTAACATCCCCAAAGCCCATCCTCTCGAGTTTTCCCAATAACACCTGATGATGCACACTATCAAACGCCTTCGACAGATCCATGAAGGCACAAGCTGTAATTTCTTTGTTATTTAGTCCTGCTAAAGCTTCTTCGAGCAACTGAAAATTGCACGGGTGGTGAATCTCTTCCGCATATAGCTATTTTGATTTTTATGCAATGTATCATGTTTCTCCAGAAAGCTAATCATTCTACTGTGCATTAGCTTTTCAATGATTTTAGAGACGTTAGCTACCAGAGCTATAGATCGATAGTTGGTAATATCAGATCTGTCGCCCTTCTTAAAACTCAAAACACAATTTCACTATGTGTGCCAACGGGACCGCAAGAGGTCTAGAACAACGTTTCAATACAGAGACAGAAATTCGGTCCCAACCTGTCGTTCTTATGTAGCCCAGACAATCTATTGTTAATGCTACCTCAAGAGGATCAGTGAAGTGCCACGCAAAAGATTTTGGTATATATTTTACATTGTTCATCATCGTTTCTTCTTCTTGTTTATGTTATCAACCATGTTTATAAATTTATGATTAATATTGCTCAAGATAGTTATATTGTCGGTATTATCATTGCCAAAGTCCTCTATGTTGTATGTCTGCTTTTATCCAGCACCCCGAAGTCGCCTGACAACGTTCCAAGTTGCTCTAGATTTATTCATAGAGTTATTTATATGTTCTGCATATGTGGCTCTCTTTGTCTCTTCTATCTCTCGTTACAGGTTGTCGCAAAATTGTTTGTATCTGTTTTTCAATTCTGTTCTTTCGTAGTCCTTCACATAATTGCCTTTTTACCGCGCTCATATGTCTAATTTTGTCAGACATTTTTTGTTCAATTTATTGGAAACAGTAATGGTCTTTTACATGTTTTCTGATAGTATCTGTAATTATTGACATATAAGTTCATGTATTTACGTCGAATGGGAGGTTTGGGGTACCCGGCCTCCCGTTATTATTTTTTTTTCTGAAAATAATTCACGTCATATTTGAGAATATGTAATATACTTCAAATTATGTTATAGAAAAAAGTAGAAATCTGTTTTAGTTTCAGAGGTATTTACAAAAATTTTAAAATCATTGGAATATTACCCAAATTGGTAGACTGGAAAAGAAAATGGTGCTATTCTTATACCAAGGTACTCTTTAAGTCTGTGCAGTTTCATCGAAATCGGAAGGTGCGCGTTTCCGGTATTCCCTTGCGAGTTCAAATATGCAAAAGATTTGTACCTATCGGTCTTAGGTTTTACGTACATCTCTGAAAACCCCAAAAACCTCAGATTACCCAATTTATATCAATTGTTTCTAAGAAGAACTGCATTGGTGAAAAAAATGTGTATTTGTCCTTTTTGGTATTTTTATATTCTCGACCCAATATACAGTGCGGACGTAAATTGTGTCCCCCCCTCGTAATTTTTGAAAGGAATGAGATAGAGAAACGAAACAAAGACTAGCTGAAATTAGAGGCAAATTACGATATTTTGGTTATAGCGAGATACACTGGACTCAAAACGTAAGATAGATGCCGTTGTTATCTTTAAAATTCTAAATGGAAAGTATGTTCATGTAAAACTTCGTTTGTAAGATATTTTTATTATGTTTACGCCTATGTAAACATGTTTACGATTTTCTATGTTTTTACCGAGATATCCGTTAAAAGATAGAGGCACTATACCTATCTGATAACCCTCGTATTTATTGAATGGTGCATGTTTCCTAGGAAACGTATTTTATAATTGTCAGGTGTACTGTCAGAAATAAATCGGCATAAATATTTTGACGTTTCTTTAAATTCTAAAATGCGTTTTCTAGGAAACAAGCACCATGAAATAAATACGAGGGTTATCAGAAAGGTAAAGTACCTCTAACTTTATTGCGGATATGTTCGTTAAAACATAGAAAATCGTAAAACCGTTTACAGAGGCGTAAACTCAATAAAAATATCTTACAAATGAGGTTTTATATGAACAGACTTTCCATTTAAAGTTTTGAAGATAACAACGCCATCTATCTTACGTTTTGAGTCCAGTGCATCTCGCTATAACCAAAATATCATAATTTGGCTCTAATTTCACCTCGTCTTTGTTTCGTTTCTCTATCTCATTCCTTTCAAAAGTTACGAGAAGGGTGGGACACAATTTAAGTCCACACTGTATATAGCGTTAACTATAACCTCACATTTTAGCGCTGCTTGATTGCTTCCAGTGCCTACTTTTCGTTTTAATTTTAATTTCTAATCCGGTTTTTTTAGAATGTAAAAAAAGAAAAAAATGTATATTTGGAGTTGCTTCTGTCTGTTAGATTTATGTAAGTACACATGTATTTATTTTTTCCTCAAGACTAACGATCCAGTAATAAGTTTAGTGCTTGGCAGTTCGTAAACGATTTGGATCGTTTGAAATGGTACGACATTAAAGAAAATAAATATCTCAGAAGGGGTGTTTGTGGAATCCAGAAGAGAAACATCGGTGTCTGATCGGATTAAAATGAATTCTATTTCACTTTGGGATATTGATAAATTCAGTAAATGGCAAAATTAACGCATCATTTATGGAATACGCGACATTTTTGGTGTAACGAAGGTATGCGTTATTTTGATGGCACAAACAGCAAGCAAATACTAGATTGCAACGATTCCAATGGCTACCGTTCAAGTTGAACGAGCTAGTAGAATAACAAATAAAATAGAAAAAAATAATAATAACATTAGGGTTTTATTAAAGTATATTAACATTAACCAAACGTTCTTTAACATCCCGTATTTCCTGCTATACTCCTGATTGTAGTCTTGCAACGCCTGCATGTTCAGAATTAGCGATCTAATGGGAGTTCCCCCCATACACGAATGACTACTTCTAGCAGTTGATTTAGGTTAATTGGTGATTGGTGTTGACTTCGAATCTTTCTTCCCATCATGTCTCAGATGTACTCTGTTAAGTTTAGGTCGGCACTACACCCTGGCCTATTCATTAGACGAATTCCTTCAACTACCCCCCGAGCAGTTGCCTTGCATTATCGCACATTTGCCAGAACCCGTATCCAATATAGGGGGCAAAAGGGACTGCTTCTGGTTCAAGAATGCTAGATCTGAAGTCAAACCTCCACCATCAACGATATTAAATGCTGTGCGACCCGTTAAAATATACCTCCCCAAATCATTATCGATCCTCCCTCATGCGGTTTCGCCAATCTTACAGGCAGCATATTTTTCATTTGGCCTGGGATACACTATAGGCGACGATCAGAACTAATCAGGCAAAATTTAGACTTATTTATAAATAGGACTTGGCTCCAGTCATCAATTCGCCAATTCACATGATCTCTTGTGAACAATAATCGAGCTCTACGGTCTGACGCGTTTGAACTCTTGGACGCAAATGATGTTCAGCAAGTACTACTCCACCATGAACATCAGATAGCTGTACCTATTTCTAGATTTCTTCTCGTCGCAAACAGTTCCAGAAGTCCAGTCTTCGATGACATCTGTGCACAGGGTCTTCCTTGTCCTCGTTTTCTAGCATGATCGTTTGTCAGTCCGAAACGTTGGAGAACCATTGAAATTATAGTATGCGCCACAACAAACCTTCCTTTCAAGTTGGCGATTTGGCAATCCTTCACCTGTATACATTCATAGCAATTAGATTTCGCGTCAAATGACATTGACTTCTTATGTCAATTCATTATTTACGAAAGAGAAGTAAACATGTGCAGGCTACTAACATTTGAAAGTTATAAAAGTTTGGCATCCATACCCCCAATCGGTAATAAAACAACACTTTTCAAAGCTAAAACTACAGATTTTGAAAAAATCGAGTTTGGACAAGTTATTAAGTATTTATTTTTGAAGGGGTTATTGGGAATAAAAATTTTTGGTTACTGTTAAAAACTCGGTCGCGGAAATTCAAAGAGGAAAATCAGATACCGAAGGTGAACACCGCTCTGGAAGACCAGTTCCTGTGTCTATTCCGGAGAACATTTTAGAAGATAGACGAATTGGGTTGAAACCTATAGCAGAAGCATTGCAGATTTTGAAGAAGATTTCTCAAGCTATTTGGATCGACTTGTTACTATGGGCATATATAAAAGCACAGGAAGTTCTATACGAAAAGTGAATTCACAATCAGAAGAATTTGTGACAAACGCCGGTCTTAGACAAGGTGGAGTTTTCAACCCAATCCTCTTTATAATGGTTATGGATATTCCAAATTCCAAAGGAATTTGGAAAAAGTTGGAATAACGGAATGAGTATATGCCAATGACCTAGTACTTTTTGCAAGATCTAACAACCTAAAACATAATGTAGAGCTATGGATAAATTGGCTGCAAGGGAAAATTTTAAAAATGAATTTGGAAGAAACTAAAGTAATTGTAATTGGGTAAGGTGAATCAAAGCTATCAATGAAAGTAAAAGGAAAAAAACTGGAAAGGTAAACACTTAAATACTTGGGAGTTAACGTTCACAAAAGTGGTTAGACTGATGCGGAAATGAATGATGGAGTAGTAAGAACGAGGTCAGAAAAGAACTACAGGTAGAACCAGTGCTAAAAAGTGTAGAAAAACAACAACTAAAATGGTTTGGTCATGTGGCTCGAATGGGAGAAGAGAGGCATGTGAGAAAAATATGGCTAATAAGACCTAAAGAAGGCAGACCAAGGAAAGAGTGCGACGAAATAATCGCT
The DNA here is from genome assembly GCA_031763485.1 of Osmoderma eremita. NCBI lineage: Eukaryota > Metazoa > Arthropoda > Insecta > Coleoptera > Scarabaeidae > Osmoderma > Osmoderma eremita. The sequence continues at coordinate 6,938 of JARFOC010016957.1, forward strand.
AGCAGTTTGAAAGAACCAGAACTGAACTGGAATGAAGCAATGAAGTCAGGAATTTATGAAATAGATTGTAAAGAATGTAATATAAAATATATTGGGCAAATAAGGCGACCAATTTTAACGCGTTTTAAGGAGCACTTAGCACATTTTAGAGAAGGGACACCGGTTAAGTCTAGCGTTGCCCAGCATATTACGGAAACAGGTCACGGTATGTCAACAGAAAATCTTAGGTTATTGAAACAAGTCCTTAATCTTAGAGAATTTGATAGTTATGAGAGTATTTATATTCATAAGATTGAGAACAAAGTTATGAATTCAGACAAAGGACCTATACCGCACTCCAGTTTATACGAACTATTAGAATAAATAGTATGGCAGGTAGAGGCAGATCCAAGGTGAATGTAATACTCTTAATTGGGGGGTGTTAGTGATGCATCGTTATGTCTGTTTATGCCTGTTATATTCATACTCCAGAATATGTTGCTTATTGCTTGTCTTTCATTGTAAAAATAGATATAATAGTATTTATATTCATAGGTTCCCCTAAAATAAACTGTATGGTAAGTATATACAATTTCAAAACGAATGCAAGATTCTTAATTGAGAGGTTATTGATTTAGGTAACACATATTTATCCGTAATATAGTAATTGCATCCTTGTATTTGTATATGCTTGGGTTTTTTCATGATCGCAAATACATTAACCGTTGCTTGTCGTTCATTGTTACAATAATTATTCAATGTAAATAATTTTACCGGCACCGTAGACAACTGACAGATCGTTGGTGGACCGATCGTTGTACGATGTTTAACGACTATGCAATATATTAAGACATTAGTTATAAGGGCAAAATCAATGTTTTATCTGTTTATGCCTATTGGATTCAGTAGCAGATATCAGTATCTATATTCATAGGATCCCCTAGAATAAATTATATGGTAGGTGTATACAAATTTAATAATGAATGCAAGATTCTTATTTTTGAGGTTATTGATTTAGGTAATGCATGTTTATCCGTAATAGAATAATTGCATGGTTGTATTTGTATATACTTTGTATTTTCATAATCCGAAATATATTAACCCTTGCTTGTCGTTTATCGTTACAATATTTACTCATTGTAATTAATTTTTACTGGCCCCGTTGACAATTAATAGATTATTAATAAGCCGATCGTTGCCGATCGTTGCACGATGATTAACGATTAAGTGGTATATAAGATAGAGGTTAGGAGCGGGAAAAATTAATGTTAATAGTGACGTTCTAAGAATTGGATTGCTTTCGGAGTGCTACGTCTGACATTATTTTCCTTTGTGGTTTTCTGCAAAGGCTGGCAACTTAGTTGCCGAAATACGTATACAGAGTTCTTTACTCAACAAAGTGGTAAGGGGTATTTTTAACTTAAAAGAAATCAATGAAACTGGCTTAAATACAGGAAGGCTAAACTTGTGTATAACTAACATTGAACACCTTAACACTCTGGGTATTTTAAGGTTTTGATTATGTATATATTGTTACTTTGGCCGAAATATGGTCTTCATTACTACAATCCAGAAAATCGACCAAAAAGAAATCCGTGTTAAAAAATCAGTTAGAAGAATTCTGATAGAACACGGTAGAAATATCACAGAAGCATATTATACTGACTAAATTATTTCAGAAGATTGTGGAAAGACACCGCAAAAAACTTGCTAAAGGTGTGCTCTCTTTGCAACACAACGCTCCTAGCCACAAATCATTGATTGTGCTCCAAAAAACTGATGAAATCGGTTAACCGGCCTCCTTATTACCCGAATTTAGCACCGCCAGACAACTTTTTCTACCTAAAACCCAAAAAGCATTTGAAGGTAAAAGATTTTCGACAAATGACGAAGCGGTTGAGGAGCAAAAATTATTGTAAATGACTGGAATGGATAACTTTAAGAAGGTTCTGATAAATATGCAAGTATTGCCAGGAGATTATCTTGAGTAAATAAAATTTTGTATTGAAATATCGTGACAAATTAACTTGGTCAGGTAAGTGCTATTTAAAGATATCGTGTTTCCGATAGTGTATGCAAGTATAACGTATCTTCGGGGCAAAAGAACCACACCTGGCGCCAACAAAATCACGGTAGGAGGTCAGTGGAGACTTTCTCTGAACGAACCCAACAGCAGAAAGTTCGTTCGTATCTTCGCGTGCGGTGTTCTAATACTCCGCTCCCAGCTCGTGAAGGCTCGAAGAGTGACTTGGCCTCTTCAAGCTGTTTCACGCGTCGAATGATCAATTCGAATGAGTCATTTTGCTGTTTCTTTTTTGGTATTTTAGTATTTCTAGGTGTTAAGGACAAAAGGAGTGTCCGTTTTAAATAAAGCAGTTTTAGAATATCTTGTAGATAGATGGGTGGTTTAAATTCTAAGATGAAGTATTCTAGAAAATAATTATAAAGGAAATTTGAATGTGCCTCACAATAAGAAACTGTATTTTTTTAAAATTAATTAATACATATTGTTGCTATTTCCCTCAGATGCCAGTCTTACATGCTCATGTCCGGAAAAATTAAACATGTTTTATCCAACATTAACCTAAGTTAACCAATGAGAAAAATCATCCTGTTTTATATTTAACATGAAAACCTTTACTTACAAACAGCAGAGTACAAACTCCCTTACAGGCATTAAATGTCAAACGTCCGACACCTGACGTTCGTGAAGATCCTAGTTTGACAAGACCTGTAACACGAAAGGAAACGGAAAATAATCGTCCGTACACTCGATCGCAGGTCGAATCCGGATGAAGACGAATGAGATGTCGTCGAAACGTCTAGAAGATAGAAGTTCTTTGAGGAACCAATTCCACATAAATATATATATAGGCTTGTCAGCACACCTATGATTAGATGGAGATAGCAATTCTCACGTCTAAAGGCGTATATATTGGATATTAACGGATAACGTTGCTAATGAGAGACAAATTATTCATTTGTTTCCTCACTGCAAATTGTGATGCTCTTTTGCTATTTTTTAAACTACAAATTCGAACAGTAGTTATTGTTTCTATTGAGTCTATCGTCCTCTAGAGACAACGGAAATCCGATAAATATATTAAAATTGAATTTAATATAAATTATAGCAAATATAACAAAAGAGCATCACAATTTTTGTCTCTCATTAGCTACGTTATCGGTTACTATATTGTAATGATCTTCTACAACATCTTGTCGTTTCATTGTTATTGTAAAGCAGGGGTTCCCAAAGTGTTTCTTAGGCGGGCCAATTTAATATTACCGAATTTTTTGGCGGGCCAAAAAGAAAAACGGAATAAAATCAAAACAATAACCACGATTTTTTTTGTTTTAAATATATTTAACTATTTCTTTTTTTTATTAGTATACTAAATTTAATATAAATATAAATCTTTAACTGTAACAACAATTATTATAAAATCACACAATTTATTAACACGAAAG
>JARFOC010016979.1:0-10384 GCA_031763485.1 Osmoderma eremita
TCTGAAGAGTCTGGACAAGGTACGACAATGCCAGACACGTAGCACAGATCATCTTCGGAAACCTTCTTTTTCAGGGGCCCGCAATCTGTATGGGCACCAGTTAGAAAAATTCAGTTAATTAACTACAAAACGAAAATTATTATTGTATAACTTTTGCTACTCGCAATTCATGTGTATCGAATTTAGAATCTGTATTTTGTTTTTCTAATATTTTTCATCCAGAAAACAGAAATGCAATGATATTTCGCAGATGGTTGAAATGAATCTAACGAAAATGGAAGTATATAGAAGTGTAGTGTTTGAGCGGTCAATTGGATTTTGGGTAAATGAAATAAGACTTGGAGGCACAGCAATACTTGTTTATTATTACACAGCACAAACCAAAATCACCGTCCGCGCTCCCGTTTACTCTTTAAATACATCATTGCTCAGGTGGGGAATACACAAAAAGCATCTCTGAACATACACTACAAGAAGTAATACAAGAAGAGCTCAAAACAGATATGAGGAGAATAGAGGTAAATAGAAGCTGTTGACAGGTTAAAATTTTGAAACAGCCTGGAGTAAATGAAGTAAGGCCGGATATGATCAAGTGAATTCTTGCCAGGTGCAGAAAAGTAGAGAGAGTAAAGGAAATAGACAGATATTTCAGTTTGTTACAAGAAAATAATGGGTTGCTTCACCTTCATCTAACACATAGATACATCGGGGAAATATGTTTCTTGTCCTACACATTAGGTCCCCAATGCGCAGGGCGAGGGCGTACGCTCGGTGTAGCAGACGAGGGGATCACAGATCCACACTGAGAGAAATAATTCTGTAACGGTACATATCGAATCGTTGGTAATAAATTCCCAGTGTTTCGTTATATAAATTTGCGGAATATTCTCTAAATGTGTATCTGTGATCACCTCGTTAGTTATGCAGTATGATGCTGTAAATCTGTAAATTTACATTACGTAATATATATTGTAATATTACATGCATTTACAGAATGATATTGTAAGTTTACATTACCTAACATTGGTAATTTATTACCAACGTTAGATGATACTGGGATGAAGAATTTAGGAAAGTAAATAAATTCTTTTTATTTTTTTCAATTTGAATTTACAGATTGTTGAAATAATTATAAATCGGTTTAATTTTATTCACTTCTATTTAAGTACTTACGTGTTCCATTCGTGACCTGCCAGGAAATTAGCACTAAAATATTTGAAACGTATATAAACAGCTACTATTATTTTAGCATCACTTCAAACAAGTGAATGTAAAAATAAACGTTTAATTATATTAATCTAATTCAAAGACATGACGTACCAAGAAAAATATAGGAAATTCCGTACACTAAGGACATTTTTCAAATTATTCACTAAAGAGTTTTATTCAATACATAGTTTGCTCCTATGCAAGCAGAAGTGGAAACAATAGCGTGAGACCTCGTCTCGTAAACTCGTTTCATGGACATCAGAATTTGTTTTTATGAAAAAGACTTGCTTGTATCTTATATTTTCTCATTACTTCACTGATATTATGAAGATTTGCCTCAAGGTAGGTGAAAGTTATTTCTGCGATAACCTTGCCAATCTATGATATAAAATTGATATGATCGTCTCTGGTTTCGAATAATTTAGTCGTGCAAGCTTACATTCTTTTGGAATTTCCATTTATTATTATGAACATGAACTGCACGAGAACATGTATACAGAGTGAGTTGGTTTAGAAAGAATAACGATAAAATGTAAAGAAAATGTAATAATTCAAATATAACACTTTAGTTAGTTCGTTTTATGAAAAATCTTTACTTCAAACTTCTACGACTTAACCTAGCTGTCAACGACGAATCAGGAATCTTCTATAGGGTGATGCCAGCTTACACATTTTATTACATACAGACTCTTAATTGTCGGGGTTGGTGTCAAAAAGGTTCGTAGTTTGGTTATAAAACTAGTTCGCATATATTTTCATGGATTGCTCATCACGCTATTCGGTATTCGTGTTTACCGTCGTTATTAATATTTTCGCTTCGTTCTTGTGTTTAAGTAACTGTGAGCTGGTTTATACCGAATCAAGTGACCTTTTTGATACCAACCCAGACAGTTGAGATCGATCGATCAACTCCGTATGCATTATACATTATGTAATGTAAAGGTTGGATAAAATTAACATAATTATTAAATGAAAATTAATTAATCGTTTTAAATAGCTTCAAGTAGGTATTTCTGTGCGTGTAGATGTTAGATTGATTTCGATTAATTACATCCAAGATACTATTATGAAATGGTATTAGAGTTGACCAAAATATGCAGTGCCACCCTTCGTCTCTATTGCAAAACTTGTATAATATTTCGATTATAAATGTGAATTTTAATATTATTTACACATCAAGGAATATTAAAATATGTGGGTAATAACATCTAAACCTTTGATTGAATGGAAATAAAATATCTGATAGTATTTTGGAAATCGTATTAATAAAAATCAGTAGGTTAGGGACATGCTTTCAGTCCATTATCCAGCCATACAAAATATCAATGAATCAAGAGCTTTTTGTGGAAGATAAAGTAAAAATAACAGATTTTTGCGAAACAAAGTTTAATTTGTTAAATGAAAATGTAGAAATTTTGAATAAAATACTTTTTACTGATCAAGTTACATTTACTGTAAATGGTAAGGTCAAATCTCAGAACTTCTGGTTCGTATCTTACAATTATCCATTGAAACATACTAAATTTCCTTTGCATCACTTCATTGGTTATTGGTTCCGTACAAATCTTTATGTTCAAAACATGACGCGAACGCAATATCTTCCAAAAGTCAAATGTCTGGATAGGAATAATTAGTGATAGACTTATTGGCCCACATTTTATTGACGGAAAGCTCACTGCAGCATAATTTCCGCATTTGTTGCGAGACCACGTGATTCCATCTATTCAGATACTAAATGTTGATTGCAAATGGATGGGGCTCCGTCACACTCTACTAATGCCGTCAGAAATTTTTTGAATAAGGCATTTCAAAGACGTTGCATTGGCAGGCTATGACCCCAAGATCAAGCGATTTGTCTCCAAACGATTACCTTCTTTGGGATTACATACCCGAAAGGTAAAGTTTAAAACCACAATTGACATCGATATATGAATATCGATGTCAAGTGTGGTTTTAAATTTCATCTGAGTTCACCACAATGCAGCAAAGGACAAAACAGTAAATCACGGAACCCTTTAATGCTTTATTTCTATTCGTAGAAGAAATATCTGCGGTCAAGACATTACACATTAAAAAAACAACATCTATAGCACCCTTCTAGTTATTGGCTCCATCCACGGCAAATATTTTGATACTTTCGTATACAAAGCGAACTTATTCGGTTGACACCCACTAATCTTACTGTTCACAGCCAAGCTTACTATGCCTCTGATGTAGTAGCGATTATCAGGGGACTTGAAGTACAATCCTCCACCACTATCTCCATGACATACATTTATATCTAGAAAAAGTGGTGATATGTAAAGTGTGTGATTATTAATAAAAGAATTGCTTGCACGGTCCTTGGACTGTGGGCTGGTATGCAGTGTCGGGAAATCCACACACGCCAAATTGATTTAAACATATGGCATTCGGGATTTTGCTGACAATGGGAAGCGACGTACTCTCGAAACACATGTTTCGAATTTTATCAAATCACTTTGTTGTTCGTGGATTTCCCGAGACTGTGTATTAGTGTGATTATTAATTATGAAATCGACTGTGATTCACTCACTACTGCCTTCATATCCGCCGCAAATCTTGTCAGCTGAAACGTACTGATTTCCAAAATCTACGGGAAGGTTTTCCAGACAAACTTTCTTATCCCTGAAGGGCACAACGAGCCTTTGTAGGACATCGCTGGGAGATCTTCCCACTTTGGTGTAGCCCCAGCCGGTTACCTGAACATTCTTCGGATTAGTGAAATTGCACAAATACTACACGATAAATTGTTCTGGTTCTATACACACCACTCCTTTATTGCCATCGATGAGGTCGATATCCTCGTACGTGCTATCCCAGTCTACGCAAGCTGGCTGAACTTCTAATGTAGGTGTTAATTCCGCTTCCAACTCCAACAAGGCGATGTCATCCCTCTCTTTTACAAGACTGCCCTTGTAATCGGGGTGGATAATAAGGGTTTTTATCTGAAATAAAGTTTTCCATCATCGCCTTATATTCAAGACTTCTGGTATCCAATAAGTATTTAATTCGAATGGTTTCTTAAAGATTTAATTAATTAATTAATAGAATAAAGCACCTTTCTACTTTGCGCAGCCTGTTCCGCCATGCTGAAATTCCTGTAGTATTTGCCAGCAATGATTGTGTACAATTCCTTACTTTCCGGCACACCTTTGAATTTCGTGACGCAATGAGCGGCTAGATAACATAAAGTCATATTTTATGGAGATTCTGCGACGTCCTCTTTATACAAGTAAGATACCCGTTAAAACGTACGACTTCGAAATGGCCGTTCCACTGCATACCAGCTCCGTTAACCTATAAATGGCCACCACCCAAGGATACTCGTTTTCGATAGTGAGATTTCCTCCTAGTATCAGAGTAGCCACACCAACCCTTTTGATTCCACATTCTAAATTGAACAGTGGGATCAAGAAATAAAAGGCAATTATATTCTTATTAGTACACCGAAAAGTTTTCTTCTTTTAATCATAGAGTGATTTACTCTAAGAGGATCCATTACATATATACATGAATTACCTAATGTACAGGGAGTGATAGGTTGATCCCAATCTCCATTATGGCACTTATATATCGGTTTATTTCCAGCAATGGCGTAGAACGGATTGCAGCGAGCCACAGCGATTGTGTTTTCCACTGGATCCGAACAATTTACGTTCTGACCGTTTAATCGACAGGATATATCTTCTGACTGGGAGGACAACAGTGCAGGACAACTTCCTGAGAGAGAAATGTAAAAATTAACTATCGGCGCGGCTTATAATCACTATTGCCAGACGGTTTTAATATTTATTTGCAGAATTTTTGTAATCGTTATATACAGAGAGTGTCAAATGTATATTATAGATACTCGAAAATGTTGATTGAGTAGTTAGCAGAAGATTATTGGTTCCATTGAGATAGCAGTCATGCGGAAATGCATTGCAACAGAATGTATTTACTTGCAGACTGTGCACATATCTTATTTGCAAATCTCCCATATCTTTGACTACTTTTATGTTCTACACTCAGCGTCATTATAAATTTAAAAAAAAATTAAGATTTGAATATGATAATAGATGCCTCTTGAACTCTAATTTGGTACACTTCTACCTTAACCATGCCCTATTAATATTCTATTTTTACCTGGTCGCTTGCATTCTAGGGTGTCTATAGATGGTTGCCACTGGCCCAAGGAACATCGAACAGTCATCGACGCTTGATTAGTATTACCAACGCAAGTTAAAATAATACTAGTTCCGGATGGGACCCACGTATTTATCTTATAATTGTTGCCTAAGATCAACTTGAATCTACCGTAGTTCACATGTTCCGGTAACCTGCATCCAGTTTCCCTAATTGGTTGTATTTTATCGAGTGTCGTCCCGTACCCGGTCTTGATGAACTCTGAACTTTTTCCAATGTTTTCTTTCAACCATGCCATGAATAACGGTACTTTAGTGTAGAAAATATACGTCGCGTTCTCATCTGGATTTATGACTCCCGTAATGCCTTTTAAATAGTAGCGCCATGGATTGGATTTAAAGATCAATCCCGTTCCGCGGATCTTTCCGCAACTGGATCGGTCTATAAAGGAAATACGCTGCTATATACGATCTATGTAGTCAAATTGGTATCACCGTTTGTGAAAGCTGCGCAAAATTTTTCTTCATGGAAATAACCCATTCGGACTTCCGAGTTAAAGGGTAAATTTTCCATGCAAGTACTACGTTGCCAATATTGGACGTTGAATTCGTTCGGATCCACGCAAGGAATCATCTCATTCTTGTCAAACTCCCATCCTGTTGCCTTTTAAATAACGACACTAATGCGAATAAATACAACAATAGATATTGCAGAATACCAACAATGGCTTCGTTGCCATCTCGAAAATCGGATTCCTCGTAGTAATTATCCCAGTCCAGACAAATCGGTTGCACGTCGTCGAAAAACTCAAATTCCTTATCAACCTCGAGCAATGCTAGATCGTAATTAATGTAGTGTCCAAAGAACTCTGGCTCTACCAGGAATATCGGATAAGCTCGGGTGTCTATCAGCACTTCCTTAATCTGCAAAACTTATACTGTAACCGTATGGCTAGTCGTATTTCAATGGTGTAGAATTTATATTTATATTTTGCATACCTTTCTAACTTGAGCAGATTTCTTTTTCTTGTGTATATTGACGTAGTGTTTGCCGGCAATGATCGTATAATTATCCCTAGCGTTCCATTCAACCGGGCCGCCATGGAAGCATGTTCCAGCTGCGCAGAAAGTGTCGACAACCATTATTGAACAGTTGAATACATATTTAGTACTTCAAATCAATATGCTTTTGATATACGTCCTGTGTTCGTTGCCAACAAACTAACTTCTATAATTTCGGACAGACAAATTATTTTTATGTATGGAATATACTATTACACACGCATTGGTCTTTTATTATAAATGCTGATTCCCCCAAACATTTCCCGAAAGAATGTATACATTGTTTTGTTACAATCTGGTGGGAGCGCGAGCGTTGCTGTGCGCGTGTACACAAAAAGAAATGACCCACCTGGATGCAACTTATTCGATAAACAAAATATGACACGGTGAATATTAGAGTTAGGTTAATCGAGGAGTCGGTAGTAAAATACAGAGATGCCCTAAAATAAGTTTATTTACAGACACGTAATCGAAATTCAACACAAACAACAATTAATCGAAGAAAAAAAGCAATAATAATGAACTTAAATTGATGTATAGAAAACACAGTTAGTTGAATGAATAATTAACACACTCAAAACAAACAAAAAATTGAACAAAGTAAATCGCCACGTGGTCGGTACACGTGATCTGACTAAAGTGTGGTAGATGCAATTTCTGCAGTGATTTTGAATACTATGTCTGGCAGTTATTATTAGGAGATCTTACGCAAAATAATTAAAGTAATGTAAAAGAAGTGCGAGTGATACTTAACACGTGGCTTGATGGCAAGGGGCTTCGAAGCCTGGCGGTGCTGAGGGGCAGCGGAAGGGTGTCAAGGTATCACTCCACGAGTTGCACTGCACTAGTACTGAACTGTAGAAACGTTGGACACAAAAGAGGACGAGGGTTTTGCGTGAGGCCCTTATAAAGACTTGGCAACTGACCGCAGGTACAAGGGGTTGGCCAAAGAGCGTAGGCGTACAGGCGAACAAAGAATCATAAAATATTGTACGTTTAATCGCAAATTATTGAATTTGATTAATTACGCGAGCCTAGAACATTTTATGATCACGCGAACGTCACCGTAACTTCGCTCTTGAAGAGAGCTTTAAAATGATACCTCACACTATGGTGTGAGGCGACATATGTGTCGCGAATGGTGTTTGAAAATTAATAAGACAGCCCGAAATAAATTACCGCGTGGTGAATGATGTAAATGAGTATTTTTTGTAACTGCCAGAGCGAGATTAAGAAAAACTACTTCGGGTTTGCTTTCAACATACGTGTATACTGCTGATGTTGGCTATAATATAATTATAAAATAATTCTTTAATTTTAATAATTATTTTTGTCCTATACAAAGTGTAACAGTTTGAACAAGCAATTGTCAGAAACCTAGACTTTCCATTTGTAATTATTCTCCTTCGTATGATGAAAAAGTCATCCAAAATCTTCGGTGTAAGAATAATATTGATGAGAATTACAAGAAGTATGAAATAGTATTTCATTATGATACTATTGTAGTAAGCTTTAGTTACCGCAACTAAGTACCTGTCAACACGTGATTTGCAGAAATGATTGTTCCTGCGCATATTAGGTCGTCGTTTGAGTCGTAGATAGCAACAAGCCACGGGTATTTATTACTTTCTGTAGGCAACCCACATTCTAAAAACAAAAAAAAGGAGACGTAAATATACTTTAAAAAATTGCGTTTGCGCTTAACTATTAACGGTTCATTAAAGTGAACCTAAACGTATTAAATAGATAAATTGTTATTATGATGTATACTTTAATCTTGCAACAGAAAAATTGAACATTTAGAATGTTCATTACAATTACCCTATGCAAAATTACTATTTTAAACCCAAATGTAAATGCATCCGCTAACCTGGTGAGCATCCATCGTACCGTGGAATCCAACCGGATTCGGAGCAAGTGTACCTGAAACTTGAAGATCGTAGATCGTAACTGTTTTTGTACGGCGGTCGGCAAAGTTTTAGTATGGCGGTATTCAACTCTGAAGACTTTGGACAAGGTACGGCAATATCAGACACTAAGCAAAGATCATATTCGGAAATCCTCTTTTTCAAGGGACCGCAAACTGTATGGACACATTTGAAATAAAATCAGTTAGTTAAGTAGGAAACGAAAATTACTATTGTATAACTTTTATTAATCACAAATCATGTGTGTATAATTTAGGATATATATTTTGTTTTTTCTAATAATTTTGATCAAGAAAACAGAAGTGTAAGTGTTTTGCCACATTCTGAGTCCTGGGTTTTATTTTTCTTTTCACCACTGCAATCACCATAAAAATGCTACTACTATGTCCATTTAACCGACTTTGTAGCTCCAAAAATAACAAAGTTAGCACTGGTCGGCACTTAACTTAGAACAGCCTGTATATGCTATAAGCATATATTTTACAAATACCTAAGTCTTACAACGTTACAATTTTAATTTCAAGATCACCTTTTCTAGACAACCTTTGATTAATCATTAATCCAGAGGGCTTATTTAAGTTTCGACTACCTATGTAAACATTTTTTCTTTATATTCCTTACCTGCTAACCTTTAAATATTTTATATTTAAGGACTTATCCCTATTTCAAGAGGAATTACTTTGCCTATGTGTATGTAAAAATGCTAGAGTATGAAAGTGAATTTGTCGTTGCTTACTTACACGAGGTGTTGCCATTTTGGTGTAAATCTGCTAATATCATTGTTGGTAGAGCAGCCGCTGAAACAGTTTCAAACGATTTGTTGATTTATAAGAAGTTTAATGCCATAGGGCATGCTTTAAGTAGTAAGTACTAGTAAGAAAACATTGGACCATTTTGGAGATTCAGAAATGAATGGTAATCAAAATAAATCTTGGCTGACTGATTACTTCTTTAATCTGTGATGGTGACCCCATAGGGTCATACGTCATTCATAACTTGTCTTGACCACGGTAGGGCATTGGTGTATTTTTGTGGTCACAAAGTCTTTCATGGCTTTGTTACTTGCTTCTCCCTCGCTGTAAGAGGGAAGCCGGTTGATTTCTTCTTCTCATCACTGACGGGTGTCGAGAAAGTACCACCCCGGAAACGATAGATTTCAAACGAAACATCAAGTTGCTCCGAATGTGATTCGTGACCCTACCATCCCGTTGTTAATTTAAACGTGTTAATTAAAACAAACTATTTCTACCTGATTCTGTCGTTATGAAATGTTCAATAATAAAACAATGCATAGCAAAAACTAATAAAATGTCAACCTAACCATATCCGCTTCTTACTCAAAATTGGACCAACTATATTTAAACTGTACTAATTTTTTAAAGAATTAAATTAGACAATCCTGCCAAAAACGGGAAAAAAATCGAGGCAATAGTAGTAACAAAAGTTTACAAAACATTAATTAAACAGATAATTTGGTCATTTCCAAAGACTAACACTAAGCACGAAGTTGATCACCTTGGAATATTATAGTCACATTAGTATGCAGATACATACTTAGAATAATACAGACAATTGCCTTACCTAACAGAATATGAACCACTTCACTAAATTCTTTACACATCTTTGCACTAAACTCCAACGTATTCCTTTATAAGTTGATATATTATTATATAGGGAGATGAAAAACAATCAATCCGTCATAAGCAACAACATTTGATGTTATATAACATGTACATGTACGCACAGAATCGTTGAAAAATAATCACCAGGAAATCCCAATGACCGCAAAAAACTAAATATATCACTAAAAATAACGTTTGTTAAAAATGTACAAAGCACATACCAGCAACCTCACAATGAGAGATATCAGTTCCATGTTAAGATGTGTAGCCAATAGACACTGCAACGCATCCCATTTTAATTCAATAGATGTACATAGAGAGTCACAATAATTGTCCTGAGTTAGTAAAATAAGGTTCAATTTTTATGCTTTTTAATTTTTCAATCTCGTCAATTTGTTTCTCTGAAGATTAAAGATTA
>JARFOC010016990.1:0-10382 GCA_031763485.1 Osmoderma eremita
AAAAATAGCCCAAAATTAAGCATTTTTGTCATACTTTTGACAATATCTAGACAGTTCTAGGCAGCCGAATCGTGTGACGTTTTAGCCAGACGTAGTTAGCCATATATGCTCAGCACAGCCTAGACCCTCCGGTTCGGTCTCTACGCTCCTCCAAAATTCCTGGATGTGCTTCAAAATTGACTATTTCACACATTTTGGCTAATATCTCAGAAACGGTTGGAGTTATCGGAATTTGGTTTTCACCAGTCGATGGGCCGTGGAATGACGCTTATTTTGGTATATGGCGCTTCTTACGAAATGCCAAATGGAAGCAAAACGGATCCTCCACTAAAATTCCTCGCTGCAAAACAGTACTGATGCAAATCATTCTTTGGAAAATCAATACATTCATTCGTTTCCATCTAGCACTTGCGTCTCATCTCCTGGGAACTTGCATGAAATTCCCTTCTATCCAATTTTCATTATTCGCGAAAATCATGTAAAACGAGGTACGAGTAAATTTGGACTTTAAACTTGTTATTGTTTCTAAATCGTTCTGCGCCTCATGAATGCGGTTACAAGCTTCTATTGCAGTTATGAAATGATTTCGAAGAATAGTGTTAAAAATAAGTCTGTCATTAATGTACATACATCGTTTTCAATATTGTTGTGTTAAAGCTGTGTTACGAAAATGTAAGATAGTATCTGTGATAGTTCAGCGAAGAATTCTTAATACTATGTTATATGACGCTAGTTTTGGTCCCCATCGAAACACTCTAGAACTTGGCCTAGATTAAAAGCGTCTAATCGCACCATAATTAAGTTACGTCGTCTTGTTTAATACTCGTAATAAAGAAAATATATCTCAAAACATCAAATATCTCTAAATAATATCTCAAACGTGAACGGGAAACGCCACAACGTAAATTAAATAAATAACAACATTTTACTCAGGTAAATATTCAACTTTTGTTAAAATTACGCCCTCATTTCCTACATCTTAATACCCAGAAGCGCAAATCGCTCGTTCATAACAGCCCCCTGTGCCGGTACAAGATAATCCCTGGCAAAAACAAAAGCGATTTCATTAAAAAAGCATGCGCCCGATTTACCTTAATTTAAAAAGGATCAAGCGTCATTAGCCTAGCCGCAGCGCCGTACCCATAAACAATGAAAAACAGCCGGTCTCTGGCTTCGGCCTATAATTACTGGGACCTCTTTATATGGTAATTTAATCAAGCGAAGTGCTACCAGTATTTACGGGGCGGACCTAAGCCACGGTAAACGCGTTTAATTGTGTGTTTTCGTGCTTAAGATAGCCATCGCCGTGTAGATAATCGGTGTCAGATATGACGTACGGACCTACGCGCGCACTTAATGGGGTTGCGGGGTATGTACGATATCCAAACTTGGTAATTGTACGATTTCAAGCAAATTTCTCTATCGTCGAATCGTGATTGATATCCCATAAACTGATGAAACAGAGGTTTGTTATTCGTCGATAAGCTACAGTAAACGCTACTTGTGTTGCTGCAAATTTCCGAAAAATATTTTTGAGGGCGTACAGTTGTAATGTGCCAGTATTATAGTTAGGTAAACAACGGATATTATGTAGTATTTCCGTTTTGCGAGGTAGGAGTGGTGAATTTTCTGTGTTTAATGTATAAGAACATAACGTGAGTTCTTGGATCCTCTGTTACCTGCAAGATAAACTGATAAAAAAAGATAAACCTCACGTAAAATCGCCACTAAAGGTCTACATTAACTAAACAGATGAATTTTCAAATTTTTGGTTGCTTATGTACTTATGTCTTGTTCATTAATGATTTACTTGATCTTTTATCCTGTCCAGTGGTTGCCTACGCTGATGATTTAAAGATTTATCTACCCATTAAAACGTGGAATGGTGTGCTGCACCCGCAGCGGGATTTGAATACCATTACGCAATGGTGTTTTGAATTTAAATTGAAGCTGAATGTCAACGAAATGTTCGTTGATTTCCTGCACTGGAAAAGTTCATTTTATTGACTCTGTTTATGAGATAGATGGGAACACTTTGAATCGCTCTCTTAATGTTAAAGATCTTGGTGTTCTATATGACTGTCGTCTTTCATTTGTTCCACACATTACTAACTTATCTATTTCTGCTTCCAAAACATTGGGTTTTATTTTACGAACATTCTAAATTCTTTAACAGCGTTCCTTTGCTCAAAACTTTGTATTTCGCCTTTGTTGTCAGCAAGCTTGAGTACACTTCTGTTGTATGGTCCCCACACTATATCTACCTACAACTATCTATTGGAAAAGTTCAGAGCCATTTTTTCTATTTTTTTTAGTATCTCTCGTTTAAACTGGACAACACTCGGAGAGAGGGATAGCCTACACTTCGCTTCTAACAAGGCATGATGTGATGTCACTTGAAAGCAACATGCTGCCAAGTCATTGTGGAAAATAATCCATAACATGATTGACTGTCCTTCTCTTCTTTCCGGGATTAATTTCTTTGTGCCTCGCCTTTCATCTAGTTTCCCCTCCCCCCCTCCCCCCCACCTTTTTGCTCCATTTGTCCCGTATAATTTTACTATAGCATTCCCCTTTGCATTCTATGTGTAGATTAGCTGACATATTTTATGCGGATATATTTTATAATTCTATTAATGAATTAGTACTTAGTTAATTTCAATTATTCTTTTTTTTTCTCACTCATATACATATTTATATTGGATTGCTTATTTAATTGTGTATGTATGGTATTGTAACTCATGTGTTTATATTTAAGTATATCACTGTAATTCAGATTTGTATTTTTACCCTGTAATAATTGAGTAATAAACTTATTATTATTAGCTTTTTACTGAATGGGTTTAATAAGATGTCAGTCATCTTTCTATAAACCACGGACGTTCTATGCATAGAGTGTACCTATTTAAAAGCTTGACTCAGTGTATCATCTTTTTCAAATTAAATGCAAATCGAAACTCGACAAATCTTCGATCGTTTATGCAACCTAAAGTACAGGAGCGATGCGTAATTCGGAATATTTGGTAAATAGTTTTACAATAATATTTCAGTTTGTAGTATCATTTCTAACGTTTTCATATTTTTTTACGGAAACTTAAATTATAGTATTTTAGAAAAACATACAGGCTCGACCTAACAGATTTGAAAAAATAGAAAAAGTATCAATGTTATCCTCACGTGGAAGTTATTTCCAATGAACCAGCGTCAGTAAGAAAAGGATGGACGTAGACCGCCCATAGATCCCTTACTTTGAAACGACCTGTGCAAGTATAAAATACATCTAGCTCGGAATGTGGTCCTATTTCGTAAATATTCTCGGCTTGTCATTAATGTAATCGCAAAAGTAATTTGAAAGTGACATTTATGTGCAATGAATTTCAAAATAAACTTAATATGTATTGTAACTATACATCAATAAAAGCTTTAAGTATACATGCATCGATAAAAAAAGAACAAACTTTCCAATAACATTTATTTCGTTTTATTTATGAAATTTTTAGAATATCTTTACAAGATTTTTTCGTATATTTATAAATAAAAAATTCTGATGAGGCAGAGGAAACCCTCGATTTAAATTATCTGAAGCTGTGGTGAGGTAGAGCTAACCCTTCCTGCGTTTCATTGACGGGCGGACACAGTGTATATTTTACTTCCCATACATATAAAACGTTTACGTGTAAGAATGAGTACGGAGAAAGCAAAAATGATTGTCATGTCTGAAATTTGCAGCAACATTGTCTTCCATTGTCTTACCTGTTATGTATACAGCGCTGACCAGTTCTAAACTTTAAAGCCATCTATAAGTAATGTATTTCATCAAGCAGCGATGTCGTATCGCGGATCACGAATGACACAATCTCCCGAATGCATTCGTGCTACGCTGGTGGGGTGCATAATATACTAGGAGTTGTCGTTATAACAGTTAGCTTAGTATGCTCGTAACAGCGGTGATGCGCGCATACCATTTATGTTGACCTTACTCAAGCGTCTTTTACCTTGAGAGTTTTCTTTTTCGGAATTTATAAATTTAATGTACAACATTATTTTCCCTTTATTTACATTATTACTTTTGAAATCTATTAAATTAAATTCATTATTTTGGTTTCTCTGTCAAAATTTTATAATAGAATGATTTTCACTACCGAGGAAAGGGTCCAGATAATTAAATGGTATCACTCTGGTAGTACAGCAGAGGAAGTGGTCGGTCGCTTTATATTTTCCCTTATTTAGTTATCTTAGTTTTTCATTCACTTCAATCTCGAATGTGTCCTAGTATCCCATTTACGATAATATTTCAGCTTCTATAGGAATGCCTTTTCTATTTTTTACATTGTCCGCTATAACAAAATTTTTAGTTTGATGTTGCGCATGTACAAAAAAAAAAGCGTGTACCTAATGCATTGCTGTCTCTAAATATAGTATTGTCCATTTTTGAATTCCTTGTGCTACAATATTATTCAATCTTGAAACGTTTTAAAACACTACGAAAAGATTAATCAAAAATGCAATCACAATTTATTTGCGTAATATCTCGCATTTTTCACGTTATTGATACGCCTTGCGTTTTCTTCGACAAGCACGCAGCCTCCATACAACGCTTGTTGGATACTGGCCTCATGCGCCGTATATTTTACATTGCTAGTAGGATTTAAGCTCTGTCGTGGCCAGCACTGTATATATTTGTTTGTCTTTTTCTTATTCATTCACTGCAAATTCAGACATGATAATCATTTTTACTCTCTCGCTATATGTGAAGGTCAATGCATATCGTCATTATGTAGCTGCGTACAGGATTATTGTCTTGTTTGTTTCTGCGAATATATAAAGTAAATTTCTAATATATACAGGGATCCTACCGTTAGCAATTTAAATTACTTAAAGTTAGATCTACACGATCTCTGTTGTGAAACACCCGTCATCGTGCTAATAGCACTATTTTGACATATTAAAACTTTATGTACAGCTCCACTAGAGCTTATCAATAATCCATATCTTAAACATGATTCGATATCAGCGATGTACACCGTTTTTAAAATATTTATATGAATCATATTTTTTAAATGCTAACTGTGAAGCGGGAAATTCAACTTCATCCTTTATTATTTTTGACTCGCAATCAGCCTGTTAATATCTATTGATATGTATGCTAGACACACAATTATTTATCTTTTTTTTTAGAAACTTATGTGTTTTCCTCTTTTTGTTACAGGTGAGAAGATACTTTTGTATAATGCAGCTCTCAATTGTAAGTTTTTAATTTCTTTAATTTATTTTCTCCCTGACTTAATAGTAAATGTATAAAACGCAATATTTTGTAATACTCTTTCCGAATAGCTATTTTCGGCAATTTTTTTTTGACGACGGGGAAATACCTTCCACTAAATCCATTCCAAAATTGCATATCTTGGGAGAGATCAATATCGTAATATTACATATGATATAGTCTCTTAGATATAGATTATCATATCTATATTCTTGAGAAACGATACTTCCATCGTTGGCGATTTACTGATATTGCCGGAATGAATAAATATGTTTTTTTTTTGTATATCGTATAATTCTGGCATCAGTGACGCCTGATCTTTCCAGTATGGCGCGTTTAAATACCTTATAATTATGTATTCGTGACAAATGGTACTAGATGTTATGTGAATTGCAATATTTTTTTATCGAAGTGCTTCTTCACTGAAGGAAGACCACAGCTTGGTATTGCTTCCATTGTTTCTGAATCCGCCACTAACAGCAAATTGCCTGCAAGATTACTTTGAATTTCCACTTTAATCCATTGTTCAATTTCATCAAAATTCCAAAACAATACATTTTTAAAACGTAGGTTTAAAAATGTAGCTGTTGCTGCAATGCCACTTTGGTATAAAAGTCTTTTTCAATGGTATTTGATAATTTGTATTGCTCGACCTAAATCTTAACCCAAACCCCGATCACTGATTATAAGGCACGTTTTATCGCATTAGCCCAAGTTTAGTACGCCAAACGTCAAGCGAGGGGCGTCTTAATGGGCGCATGCGATGAGTCTTATGACACAACCCGTTTGTTAGTTTTCTTTGTGATCTATCTTGCCGTTCATGTGACATATCATTTTACAACCCATTGGGTTATATTAGCAATCGTATGCCCGTTCGATTTGAAAAACTGTAGACCCAAATTATAAAAGATGAATTAATTTTATGAATTTTGTTTAGTGTGTAGTAGGAATACGGTAATTCAAGTGATAGTACATTTTCCTCTTCCATCACCATCCCTTAATATTACATTGCAGTTTGCTTTTAAGAATTGTCCATAAATTCTTTCTATTCTTTATTCCTCTTTTATCATTGGTTACAAAATCCCGTCTGAATACCAGCAACTAATACTGTGCTAGAATCTATTGTATATTGATTTTTTACATTATTGTTCCTCATTTATATTTGATTGTATTTATCAGCAATACTCTATTAGTCTAGTGTCAGTTTCAAATTTTCAGATAGCATTCATTGATATTGAAACTTCTAATTTCAATATTGAGTTAAGATACATTTGTACGTTTATACACTGGTTTGACAGACATTTTACCGATTTCTATTTTAAACAACAAACTTAATAGTGACACAATAATTAATAATTTTGAAGATGATGTTCATGTTCGATACTAGCTCTACATCTGTCTTCAACAGATCTTGCGTTTGCAGATCAGTAATTCTTCCTCATTTTTAATATGTTTCAATTAATAACGTTAAGCGGGTTTGACGCAGGTTTTCTAGAAAACCTTGAGCTATTCGTTGCCGACCATCTTTAGGTTGTAGGATTTTATATACTGTATTGTTAGAGCGGGACATTAGCAAACGGCGCTTCAAAATCTAAAGCAACCTAGTACATCATATTTATCGGTAATCCATTATCGTTTCAACAAAAGAATACGCACTTCTATAGAAAACATCTTGCATAAGAGTACAATTTCAATTATATAATGTATTACACCATTTATCGCAATGTTCGACCATTTATCTCATTGAAAAAACATGGATTGATATCCGGAAGATCCACCACAACTAATTTTGCTTCAATTACATAATTTGTAAGTCATGTCCTGGATGATGGTGAACAAGTTGACGTTGTCACATGAGGTTCTCGTGACGTCTGGAGTACCACAGGGCTCCAATTTGGGACCGGTGCTCTTTGTGCTCTTTTTAGGTGATTTGTTGGAGGCCTTACAATGTGAGACTCTTGCATATCCTGATAGCCTTAAAAAGTTCTCGAGAATTGACACAATCAATGGCGTTAGCAGGCTTCAGCAATGCATTGGTTATATATCTGCGTGGTCGCTGGTGAATAGCCTGGTATTAAATCGTGCGAAATGCACTCATGTCACCTTATTTACTCGTAGGATAAAAGCAATTCCGTCGTCCTATAGCGTGGGTGACCGTCAAGTTCCTGCAGGTCACACTGTCAGTCAGGGACTTGGGGGTGCTCTTTGATAGTCAACTCTCTTTTGGAGGTCATATTCGCCAGATGTACTTGTCCAGTGCAGCCAATCTCGGATTTATTATTAGATCTTCGAAGCACTTTAATGGTCCAGACTTACTGAGGACGTTATACTTTGCATATGCTGTGAGCCGACTCGAATGTGCATCTATCGTATGGTATCCCTGTTATCAATGTTAATCAGAATTCCATTGAAAGAGTGCAGCGAGGATTTGTGAGGTTTCTTTCGTTTAAGATTGATGGCGCATATCCTGTAAGGAATATGGAGTACAATTTGTCATCCGTTGCAAATTCTCTCTGGAAAGAGAGACTTCCATAGTGCCCGTTTTCTTTAGAAACTAATACATGGTCAAGTGGGGTGTGCTTACGCAATAGACTTTCATGTTCCTGTAATGGATTTGCGTCCACAACAACCGATTCCGTAGTTAAATGAAACACACACGTTGATACTTAACACTTATGTTTATTGATAACAGCTAACACACAAGCACAGTACATGTAATTATGTTTCTAACAACGGTTTGCGGGAAATCACAAGTAATACAGCGAATTGTAATACGCACAAGAAAGACGCGTTACACGCTACGACTACTAGATAATAACTTCCCTGTTTTAGGGCTAACGATAGGTTTTATGTGACGATAATTTTAGTGGGGGTACGGCAAAGGTCATCCCCGCGATCGCAGTGGAACGACGGTCGCCTGCTGTAGCTTGATTTTACCCGCAAAATTAAATAGGCAAGAAATCTGGTAAAATAAACTATGCAAGGAAGCAAATTGACAAAATAAACTACGGAAATACTTCTTATAAATGTAACAAAGGTATTTATGAAATAGAACAATATTTAAGCGAAAAGAGGACTCCAGTTAAACATTAAATGGGTGGTCCAGAAACGTTAGCTTATTTTGACAATATGTAAAGCGGAGAGGAAATAATACATGTACAGTTTAAAGTAACAAATAGTCAGCTTATTCTACAATAACATTTGACTTAAAATAATAGCGATGAATGTTTTTGTAATGTCTTGCGCACAGGATGTCCCAAACACAAACACATTTGGCCACACACACACACACTGGTAATTGCGCAACACTGGCGGTATCATAACATTCCTCGGCTATCTTCCCGTAATGTTCCGTCTTTTTGTGCAGTGCCAGCGAGAACTAATTTATTGTTGAAATCTCCCGTTCAACATATGTGGTGCAACGTCAATAATTTATACAAAGGCATTTTTGTTGTTTGTTTTTTCGTAATAAATGATGCTTTTATTTACATATTATTGTATTGTTATTAAGTATTGGTTGTCGTGTACACAATGTAATATTATTTGGGTTTTCTCTTAGCGGATAAAGTTTTTTATTATTATAAAAGTCATCTACTGACAGCTATGGTTTAACATCGTGACATCTAAGTTATCTAAGAAGCAAATGGGAAAAGAACTGAAAGTTAAAATATTGTAGAAAAATGGTAATGGTACGCGTTACATATGTTACTAACGCTCTTCACATTCAACTACTCTAACAGGATTAACTGAACGCGCACATTCAAAAGAATATCTACTAACAACCTGAAGCCCCGAAGTCCTATGAAGCATAAACGAAAAAGGAAGATAAAAAGAAGGGAAAACCTTCTGATCATTCTTGCTCGACTCGTTATCCCACCCTAATACGGTATCGGTAAATTCATTAGCCCATCGCCAAAGGCTCCACGGTATAATAAACGGTGACTGAAGATCTACTGACGCGTGTGCACGTCATACGACCGATGGATCGTCGCTGTATTATCTATCGTGGTGGTAGGTTCGTCTCTCGTATGCGCGACTCGTGCGACATCACGAGAAGGGCTTCGTTAAAATCGCGTACTTGAACGGGCTTGGAAAGCTTTCCGTTCGCATACGTATTCCACTGACGGTGACGCGTTCCCTTATCTGGAATCTCGTCTAGTACATCGGGGCTTCGACGTGTTGTTGTACATGCCGCGGTAAATATTGGAGTTGGACGATAATAGTGGTAGTAGTTATTGAGCGATTTTGATGTCTAGGAATGAATTTTTTGGCTTTCTGGAGGAATCTGTAACGATTATAAATTATCGAGGCTGCCTGCTTGATGTGTGGCCAATATCAATTTATGATTATTAAAAAATTTAGGAAACTGTAATTAGTAGGGATCGGACGTTACCATATGCCAGTATTTTTGGTATTTGGGGTATTTGGGAAAATGATGTCATCCGCCGGGTTATATATAACTAGATAACTCCTTCCACCTCGGCCGCTTGGTCCTATTGTGGAACGGATGGCATCCCAGAGTTCATCCAACAAGTCCAGGCCCTTGAGGTAGCTCAGAATCTTGTTGTATGAGGAGTTTTTCAGGTCAGCTAGGGTGGTAATGTCACAGTGGCACATAACGTGCTCTACTGTTTCTTCATCCTCCATGCACAACCGGCATTCGGTTTCTTCCGATAATCCGATTCTGTGTAGGTGTTTCTGTGTTCACAGTGACCTGTAAACACAGAAGTGACCCTTTTACGATCAAGTTCTAGTAATTCTCCGGTTTTGACATGATTGGGTGAAATAAACTCCTTCGCCTGTACCAAACCAGGAGAACTGCTCCAAAATTGGAGTACTTTCTGTTTTAATCAGAAGCAAATTACTCTGAATGAGGGAGTGACCCGGGACTCAGATTAGGGTTAGTTTATTGGACGCCCCTATTATGTTCAGTATAGTTGTACAGCTACAGATCAGTTTAGAGTGGCATTTGAGTGCTTTCAAAGCAGCCTGACTATCGCTGTAAATTTTTATTGATTTGTGCTTGAGGTTTTTATTCAAAATCTTGCGCACATCTCAATGGCGTAAACTTCGGCCTGGAAAATTGTTGCATATTGCCCGAGGTTGTAGTGTTTTCCAA